>QYSG01016001.1:0-82779 GCA_003988875.1 Lachnum nothofagi
AAAAATAAAAAAATATTATTATTTATATATATTATTATTATTTTTTTATTATTTTTTTATTTATAGCATTAACAAAAAACTTTAAAAATTAATTGGAATATACCTTAATTAATATAATTATTATATTAATAATTGTATAATATATATAAATAATTTTAGTAAAAAAATTAAATACTATTATTATAATTAAAATTGTTATTTTAATAATAATAAAATTATTAATAAAGGTAAAGCTAAAAAGTAATATTTAGTTTTTTTATTAATTTTATATTTTTAATATAAATTTATAATAAAAAAATTGAAAAGTTTTAATAACTATTATATAAACTTTAATAATTATATTATTAATTTTTTATATAAAAATATTTTTAATAATAATTTATATTAAATTTATTAATATAAAAAATTTAAATTATTTAAAAAATAAATGCTTTTTTTTTTATATTTTTGCTAATTTACTAATAATTATATATAAATATAAATATTGTTTTTTAATTAAATTTTAATAATACAAATATAACCAAAATTAATAATTATAGTAATAATTTTAATATTTTTCTTAATTTTAATTTATTTTCTATAATTTAAATTTAAAATATAAAATATTTAATATTTTTTTTTTATTTTTTATTAATAAATTTTAAAAGTTTAATAAAAATATTATTAATTATTATAATAATTTTATATTTTAAACTTAAATTATAAATATTTTTAATAATAGTTTAGTAAAAGCAAAGCTTATAGAAATAATTCAATTAGGTGTTATTATATATCTATATAATTATTACTATAAAACTAATATTAAAAAGCTTTATTAAATAAAGTATTATTTTTTATATAATATTAAAAATAATTTTTTTAATTTAAAATATTATTAATATTTTTAAAAAACTATAATAGTTTTTTAAAAAATTATTAATAATTTATTAATTATAATAAAATAATTTACTAATATTATTAAAAATATAAAAATTATTTATTAATCCCAAATTATAGATTTTAGATTTTTCTATTTTTTATAAAGTTTTTTAAGTAATTTAATATATATAATATTTTTTAATATTATTAAATACCTATATTAATTATAAGATAGAATAATTTTTAAAAATACTAAAAAAACTTAGTAAATATATTAAAAAACAATTATAAAAACTATAAAAAAAATAATTTAAATAGCAAATATTTCTATAAATTCTTTTATTAATTTTTATATTAATAAAACTTCTACCAATAAACCATTAAATAACTAGTAAAATAAAACAAATTAAAACAAAATAAATAATATAAATAATTATATATTTAAATAAAATTATTAGAAAACCTTTAGCAATTATTTTAATTTTTATTAATTTATAATTTTTTGATTAAATTTTTAAATATTTTTAAATATTATTATTTATTATAAAAACTATAAAACAAAGAATTTAGAAAATATAGTTAATAATATATAATTTAATTTTTTTTGATTAAATATTTATTAAATTTAAACTTTATTATAATAATTTCTTAAAACTATAAAAAATATATATTAAAACTAAATTAAAATATATTAATAAAAAGAATTTATTTAATTTATAAATTAATTACAAAAAATTTATATAAAAATATAAGTATTTATATTAAAATAAAAATAATATTAATTTATAGGTTTGTAAAATTAATATATATTTTTTATTATATTTAAATATATTTTTTTTTTGCAAATATATTTAAAACTAATATATTATTAGCTAATTATATTAAAGATTTTAATCCTATGCTAGGATTTTGGTCTTTTTTAATTAAATGATTTATTAGAATTATAAAAAAAATAGTTTTTTAATATTTAAATATTAATTTATAATTTATAAATAATATTAAAAAAATAAAACTTTTAAATTATTTTTTTATTAAAAAATAACTTAATATAATTAACTAACGCCAATCTTTGATTTTTTTGAAATATTTTTAATTATTAGGATATTTTAATTGATTTTAATTATTTACAAATACTATAAAAACCTTTAAAAAACTTTTAAATACTTTAATAATATATTTATTTTAAATTTATAATTTTAGAAAAAAAGCTAATTGATTTTATATATAATTTAATTAAATCCTATAATATAAAAAAATATATTTATATTAAAAACTTATAATTAGTTTTATAATATCTAATCAAAACGATTTTTTTATATAACAAAATAATAATTATATTAAATAAAATAATATTCGGCTAAAACTTTAATATAAAAAAATAATTTTTTTATTAAAATATTTAATTAATTACTTTTAATATTAGTTTATTAAATTATAAAAATTATAATAATTAATATATTTTTAAAAATTACCAAAATCTTTTAATTAAAACTTAAAACTTATAAAGTTATTAAAATTAAAAATATCTAAGGTTTAATAGGCAAAATTATTATTTAAAATAGTTTTATTAATATTAAATATATTTATTTATTTAATAAAATATATTCTAATAGCCTATTTTAATATTTATTTAATATATAAATAAATAAAATATAAAAATATAATATTTATTAATAATAAAAATAATAAAAATAATATATTAATATTTTAATATTTAATTTAAATTACAAAAAATATATTAATTATTTTTATAAATATTAAATAAATCAAAATATATTTTTTTTAATATTTAATATAATATAAATAATTTTTATAATATTAAATTATATTTGAAACTTAAATTTCCTATTAAATCCATTATTAAAATTAATRTTTTTTTATTAAATAYTATTATTTTAGTTTTTTTTTAATATAATTTATTTTAATAAATATTTTAATTGGATTTTTTTTAATATTATAAAATATATATAAATAGTAATAATTAGGTARTATTAATARAYTTATAARRATCCCYAATTGGAAATAAAAAACCAAGGAAACTAATAGAAGTTTAATATAAAAATAAAATATTTAAAATAAATATTTAAGTTATTTATATATAAATATAAAATTTTAATATTAGATTTTTAATTTTTATTTATATTAATTCAAAATCCTTGGTTTTATTTATTTGCTATTTTATATCATTTAATTGATTATATTTATAATTATACGAAAAATCAATGGAACGTAGTTCCATCTAACTTTTATAGGGTAGTCTAGTACAAAGAATGGTGAATCCGGGCTCTCGAATCAAGACAAGGGGGCTCTCAAAGGCAAAGTCTTGAAGTTTAAATATTCAAGCTGATCAAAGCCCAGACCTGTAAGCTCTTGAATACCCAGCAATCCAGAAACAGATAGCGATCCTAGCATAAGACTTCTATCGTCAAAAAGCTTGCATCGTTTGTATGTCGTTCGGGGAAAGCTAGGCACTGGCCATATGACCTTATTCTTCATGAGGTAGATACGTGGGTTTGGTCGAAAGCTTTTTGCTGTCGTTCTATGCTTTGCTGTCAAGTTTGAACGTTCGTTCGTTCGGTGGCTCATATATCTGAAGCCTCCAGGAAGCCACTCACTTCGATCCCCAAACCCGCCTGAACTCAGTGACCGAGGGTATGGAAGTGGCAGATCTATTCTCGAGAGGGATCTCCCAAAGCAACATGCACCCTTGTCCTCTTCGTTTGCGAGTTGTGCTGATAGGAAGCCCGGTGGTAGATAGTTATGTTAAGTCCGGAGCGAGGTAGGAGGGAGACTGAGTGGATGGATCTTCTTCCTAGTGAGGGGTTTGCTCATTGACCAGAAGAAAGGTGAAGTTCGAATATTAGAATCTCATAATTCGTGAACAGATATATAAACAAGTCATGAAACCTAATACCAATATTAACGCCTGAAAATGCACTGAACACCATAACCAAAAAACTCCACCACTTATTTCCTCCTTCTCTCCCCCAACGCCCCCTCCAACCTCCTGATCCCCGCCTGCAGCCCCACACCCCTCTCACAGTTCCCCTCCAACCACCCCTCCATCATCTCCCTGACATCTTTCATCCCCCTCAGCACCGGCATCTTACTCCCCTCCTCCTTGTCCAAGTTCGCCGTCGGATTAAGCAGCAACTCAAACACAGCCCCCCAAATCTCCGTCTGCCAATACCTCTTCAAGCTCTCGCGGATCCTATACCTTTTCCCCGCACTCGCGCCAATGCCTGCGCCTTTGTCCGCCACCGTATCGATATATTTCCCGAAGAGCATACTATGCACGATACCAGCGAGGCCATGGCAATCGATTTGGTAAGTCCAAGGGCGCAGCTCGCGCATCTCGGCGCAATCTTGAGGTCCGGTCTTCCAGTCCGCGATGAACTGCACGTCGGGGCGGAAGACCTTCATGTCGATGCCGCGGCCGAAATCAATGAGGGCAACGCCTTTGCGGTTCCAGCCTCCGGTGCCGTCTCTCCGATACTTGGCCGTCCAGACCTCGGAATCGGATAGAGCGTCAAGCCGGACGAGACAGTTATCAGCTTTCAGATCCCCGTGCAAGATACCTTTGGAATGTAAAGCTTCAACAGTGCGGAACAGCTCAATAGTAAAGAACATAACAAGCGCCTCGTCCATGACGCCCGCGCTAGGGTCGGCGCGCGAGAGATTGATCGCGTCAAGCAGGGTGCCTTGCTCGCGGTACTCTTCGATGAGGTAGCATTCGTCGGCGTAGAGGTGCATTTCGTAGACAGAGATGATGCTTTCTGCGGCGCGGGAGATACCGAGACGGCGTTTCGCTTGGCGCATGATGTAGAATTCCCAGGCTGTGGGCGGGTCTTCCATCTTCAGGGCTTCGAGAGGCCGTCGGCCGTAGGCGTCGAAGGCGCCTTTGCCCATGGTGGCGGGGAGGTCCTCATCGTCTTGGTCTTCAGAAGCGATGTGTTCGAGAAGGTAGACAGGCGCGAAGGCGCCAGCGCCGAGCTCGCGTTTGACCAGGTATTGTCTATCAGTACCTGGAAATCTTAGGACTGGAGGCATAGAGATGTTGGTTGTTGTTCTGTCACTGGCGTTTTTGCTCATCTTCGACATGGCTTTTGCGAACTTCTTGATTTCCGCTGCTCGGTTTCGTGATTCATCCTTGTGATCGAAAAAGCCATCATAGGTAGACAAAGGAGGCTGAAGCTGCTCGAATATCATATTCCGAGTATAGTCATCAACTGGATTGCACTGAGCGTCCTTGATAATTGGTCCTTTGGGAGCAATTTCCTTTGCTAATGTACCTCCGTTTGATTGAACCCTTGCTGCAATGGCAGTGGTCTTATTCGTCTTCAAGTTCTTCCCTAGTTGTGGCTGGGCGATCCTCTTTTCGGGAATAGCCTCATTAATAATCTCTTCGAAAGGACTACTTCCGAACTCAATAGGAGGTTGCTTTGATCCGTTCGCTTTACTTGGTGTCTTGGAACTGAAATAATCTTTCTCCTCTCGAACGGTGGGTACTCCAAGAGACGACTCTGTCTTCTCAGCAATGGGCGTCATGAAGGGCAGACGGTTCTGAGAGATCTGTGCAGGATCTCGATAGGGGCGTGTTGGCGGCTCATAGTCTTCAGGTGGGATGGGAACAAACATAGTCTTCGAATTAGGTGGCAGATCAGAAGATGCTGGCGTAACCAGCTCGTCGTTTTCTTCTGTATCTCGAGCAATATCAACCAGGATAGCATCGATTTCCTCATCGTCGGGGGCTGTAAATTGGGATACTCTAGTATCCTCCTCGTCATCAAGATTAGGAATATGTTTTCTTGCCGTGAACTCAGACCATTCACTGACACTTTTGACATCTGAAGTCTCATCATCCCCAGTTTCGCTAGCCGATGGAAATCGGCCAGTTCCAGTACTTTCGCCCCCACTTGTATAGTCACCATCGGTCATGTCATCATCGTCGTCGCTCTCTTCCTCCTCTTCATCGTCTGGCTCTTTCAGAGGTTGACTGAAGAGGTCAAAAATTTCATCAGTAGCGGCCCGCGTATGGATTGTCATTGTTTGTTCCTTGGATGCCTTTCGCTTAGTCTTCTTAGGTCCAGAGGGGGACGACAGCTTCGCTTTGACTGTGATAGATCAGCATGAGATCCCAGTCCTGTGCCCTAGAACGTACTTATTTGAGTCTCATTGACCTCCTTGATCTTCATTTTCCTCGCTCTGCCCTCACGAGGCACCTCTCTCTGCACGCCATTTTCATCGAGTCCAACGGGATCTCGGGCAATGACAAATTTCTCAGGGACCGCCTTCGTAATAACTTGAACAGCTTCCTGGATCTGATCTTCCACTTGTGAAGACTCATTCATAATGGGAACCTCTTGCTCCCAAACTTGATTTAACCATCCTCGATGCCCAGCTCTCAGCTCCTCAAGACTCAGCTCAGACCCTAGGATGTCTGTAGTTTGATATATAGCTTCAAGGTCAACAAAAATACGTTCGGTCTTTCCCTTTGGATTAACGGTCACTTGCTCTTGGGCAGGATTGGTAACTTGTGGATATTTGTAATGAGGTAGAGACTGAAATACAAAACGCCGTAAACCGACAATCATTAGTCCTGTGATCATCAACATGTGTATGAAAGGGGAGGAAGGAAACATGGGCGTACCTCATCCTTGAACACCGGGATTTTAGTGCTGCTCTTCTTTCCTCCAGCTTTCATCGTTTCACCCACCCAAGGCTTTGGTTCCATGATATTTTCCTTCTTGCGATCTGCTAGCGACCCGATACTTTCCCATCCCTTGGTTTCGCCTGAAGAAATGGCCGGAGCAGCAGCAGCATCTGCGTCTGAGAAAATTGTCATTTTTTGTCTCCCACTCTTTGTTGTAGATGGACCTCCAACACCGGAATTTGGACGTGGCGCTTGAGGATCCACAGGGGCAGCAGCGGCGAATGGGTCAATCTTGGCAGCCAATGCAGGTCGTACAGTTGGTAGTGCCGGTGATGAAGGTTCGTTGACATCCTCTGGTCTTTGGGCAAATCGTTGCTGGAACTCGTTGTACTTTCTTAGCAATCGCGGCGTCGGTCGCGCTTCCTTATCGATGCCCAATTTATATATTTCCTCAGCTTGCGTCCATCGCCCGGCACCCTCCAGCCATGCGGCGAATTCTTCGTAGAATAGAGCCAGCCCTTCTCCGATGTTGTGACGAGCCAGGAAAGCGAACGTTTCTCTTGGGGTCTCTGAGAAGAAGCGAATGTAAGATATCCATAATTTTAAGTATCTTGGATCATTCTTGTATTGTGAAGAAGAGACGAAGGCCTTTGTCGCGCGCTCGAGGAGATTGAGCAACCCTGACGATGGAGTTGCTTGCGCTGAAGGATACGCGTCGAGAGTCCACCGGACATAGCGATCGTAGATGTCTAATGGGTCGTCGGATTCTGCAATACTGACCAGCTCGGCTTCGAATTCTTGTCTCGTCGCATTGTTGAGATTGTTCGTATCTGAGGGCGTTGGGGTCGAGAGGGGCTGAAGAGGAGATGGGGAAAACAAGTTTGCGAGGGCCCGCGCTGATCGCCCGCTGGGAAGAGCTTGTATATTCTCCTTCTGATTTTCGATTATTTCGAAATCGATCAGATCCTCCTGAATAGACATTGTGCCTAGTCTGCTGTTCTGTGGTGGTAGTTTGTCGTTGATTTTCGCAAGGTGTGGCTCGCGACAGAATGTTGTTAATGATGTTTAGCATCACGTGGATGTTGGCCGGGCAACTGCTCTACGTCTTCTCTTTCTTCGACAAACAGAAGCAGCAGAATCGTCCCCAGATCTCTTCACCGTGTTGGACCGTTCTGGACTTGTAGAAGAAAATATATTTACCTCACCTCGAGAAGGCGCATACTAAATATTCATCCAAACCCTCTTGGGCCTGGCTCTTATGTTTGAGAGCTTTCATCTCATCACTCGAATTAGCCACGGCAGTGGGCATAGCGAGAGAGAGTCAGGAATCAAGCCCATCGACGCAGAGTCTATAGCTCACGTCAATCGAGGAGGAACTCCTTGTCGTTGGGCTGCTTCTCCACAGCAGAAGCGAAGAGGTCCTTAACTAGGCCATTGCATTTGGAGATTATCAGCATGACTCTCCGGCTTGCCGTGTCTTGCGAGTACCAGCTGAGACTGTCTCTCGGGGCGATACTTTGGTGGCACTAAGGAGTTGTTATAAACTCCTGAGGAGACATCATATCATTTGAGTTTCAATTCGAAGATGCTGTTTCGCGGCTTGGAGATATAACTATTTTAAAGTGTGGGGCGCGAAAGCCTTACTCTGATTGGCGGCATTGGTTTCTTCGCAAGTCCAGGCTATTGGCACTTTCTTGACCGGTAAAAATGCAGATTTATAGCAATAGTTAGCGCTTCCCCTTAAAACGGCAATATTATTCTATACGTAAAGTTATTATTAATAAAATTCTAGCTATGGCAGGAATATTTAGTGGCCTTAATAAAAGCATTAAAATAGTAGCGGATTAAGAGGAAAGCTTTTTTAGACAAACTTATTAAGGTAATTAAGCAAGAGCGGAAGCGCTGCAAAGCAGGGGAGGGAAAGTTAGGCCTAGCTAACTAGGCCCCAGAATAGACTTAGAACAGGTTTGTTCAAACTTAATTTAATCAAAATTATTGGGAATCCAGCACGCGCTGTTAGGTGATGCGGCCGCTGGTGGGTCTTGAGTATAGATAATCTCCACAGCGGCTATAAGCCCCTTTCTTTCTTAAACTAATATAAACCCTTTTAACCCACTTGCTCTGTGACTATCTAGAGAATCTAGGATTCTAGTAAAAGGTAATGCTCCCTATTAGGTCCCAGTTTTGAACAAAAATTACTATTTTCAGTGATTTTCACCTTGGTCAGCATGTGATACTGGGAATAGCCTCACCTTTTTCAATAAATACTTTTTGCTCCCCAGTACCCCTTTTTTCTCAAATTATATATATGCCTACAATTCTAAATTATGTAATATGCATTTTAAGTTTTATATGGTATGCCGGCTTTAGGCAGTATATGAAATAGTATTTCCGTATTTAAGGCTACGCCTTATTTTAATAATAAATAAAGAAAAATTAATATATATAAAAGGCTATATTTACAACCGTAAATAATATAAAAACCTAAATATAATATTATTAATAATATATTATTATATAAAAACATATTTAAAATACATTTAAAATATATATTTATTAATATATTTTAAAAGCTTTAAAACTTTATTATTTTTTAATTAAAATAAACTAAAACCCCAAATATCTTTAAACTATATAAATAATATTGTGATGGGGTGAATCGATCTGCATGTAACCAGAGCACATGATTACCCCGGTCTTATATAAGCTGCGAATAGCTTTATTTCTTTAATAATATAAACAAAATTACACTTAATACCTAGCCCCTTAATTGAACTTTAAATAATACTACCTATATGCCAAATCCTATTAAGGGATTATCTCTTCTTTTGGCCTTGCACAATATATAGCCAATAATATATATAAGCCTTTTCTATTAGCTGGCGTATATATAAGCTTTCTAATACGGTACTGGGAATAGTGCCAATAGCCCAATACGCGCGCTAGTAATACGCTTAAATACTATTTAGAAGACTGGCTTTAGGTTACAAACAAAACTGGCGAGTTACCAAACGCACCCTAGAGGAGACTCAGAAACGGATTGGTTGCGAAGGTGATGGCTGGTCCAGTTAGTGAGTGTCAGATGGACTTCGAAGGTGAAAACTTTCCGATTATTCAAACCCTTTCAAACATTTTCATAGAAGTGACCGTAATCTCTGCAGTACAATTAGCTCCTGCGGCACTATGCTTAAAGATCACAAACTTCTAGTGCCCCCTGGCTACTGCCACTTTCTTCACTATCGTTAGGTGATAGCAAGACACTGGCAAGCTGTTTCTTCGATTCTTGCATCCTCATGACTTGCTATGGGTTTGTCAGCATCCATACCATAGTGAAAAGTTCCACACTTACCTCCTCGAATGAATTCCGCACGTACAATCGCACTGTTGTTACATCTCGTGTTTGTCCCAGCCTATGTATCCGGGCGAGAGCTTGCTCTTCCAATGTCGGGTTCCTAAATCGTAAGCTAACTACTAGAGTACGCCGAGCGGAATATTTACCAGTGTGGTTCCATGAGATATGCTCGAGAGGCTGCTACCAAAGTGAGACTGCCACATATATATTGGTAAGCTGTTGCAAGGAGCTTCAATAATCCAAGCACTGAGATTCTTACCCAACTGCTCCACACGATAAAGTCAGCAGCATCACTTGCACTTTTGCGTCAGACTTGAATTTATTGCTAACTGACTGCCGGTCTTTCTGCGGAACTTTGCCATCGAAACGGATGCTGCTTATTGAAGCTTGATCAAGTCCAATTTTGATCAAATCTAGCGTGAGTCTCCACGTTGAGAACACAATACTGCATATCGATCAGCAGATACTCATTAACCCTCGATTAACCAACCATTTGACATCTGCTGGAGCTCTTTTGATGTCTTCAATCAAAGTTCTGATCTTCGATGGGAGGCTAATAGAACTCATTCGAATTTGAGGAGCCACAAGGTTTCCTACATCCTCTAAAGCAATGGTACTAGTTGACACTGCTGAAGAGGAACAGGAAGGGGAATGTCCACATTCTATGAGGTAACCTCCCTGGTTAATTTTATCGACACAGTCGAGGCAGATATATCTTAGGCAGGAAGTAAACTGAGCGCCTGTTGTTGAGGGAGCTGCATCGTCAAGGAGGTTATCCGTGAGCCCAAGGGCCGATGAGCATTGGAGACATGTAACGGAAGTCATCTCTCGTTGTGAGTTAAAGGTATGTTGGGCAATTTTGGCCCATTCCTCCGGTTCTGAGGACTGATGTGGCTGCTTATCATGCCTTGAATGATAATGAAGGCCCAGATTACTGAATAATCGCAACGACTGAATCTGTTGAAGAACATTGAAATATATGCGAGATTTTGATGGTCCCAGTTGGTTGCCTAGAGCTTCATCAATTTTGGTTATAGCTTGTTGTCTAATTTGTTCATAGACAAGTTTCTCTTCTGGAGTGAAATCCACTTCGTAGATCAGGTCCCGGCGCGGGGGGAGATTGATTGTGCTTTTCGGACGACGTAAGAGTAGGCATGCCGAAAGGCGTTTAAGTCTCTTGACTGCTTCCTCGGCCTCGCCTGACTTCCATAGTCGTGAAATGTCCATGTCAAAGCGTTTCTGATCGGTGTATGGGTGGGCTCGGATGAATTTCAGGAGACTAGATAGGTCCCCAAGACGGTTCTGAATAGGTGTACCTGTCACGGCCCAGCGTGAAACTGAGTCCAACGCACATACAGCACGAGACATTCTGGAATTCCCATTGCGGATGAAGTGTGCTGAATATTTAGCGCTAGGAAGCGAAGGAAGAAGCAACTTGTACGTACCTTCATCCAGGATAATCCTCCTCCATCGTACAGAAAACAAAGGAGACTTGCCGGAAGACTTCTCTGTCTTCCATTCTGCGGATACCGTATGGTAAGTGGTTAGCACGAGATTCAAGGACTCGATTTCGTCGGTGTTGCCTAGTCTAGTCTTGCCGTGATGACGGCGAAAAACCAATGCTCCATTAACAACATGACTGAAGATGTTAGCCAAACTTTGGAGAGAACATAGTCTAGCTTACTCAGATAGTTGTTCCTCCCAAGCAGATAGGACTGCACAGTAGATATAAGCTAAGTGATTCCTTAGAGCTACAAAAAGTGGGAAGACGAACTTGGTGGTGGTATGATCACTAGCGTGGCAGATACATCTCGCCTACCACTTTCCTCGTTGTCTACATGAGTAATCTTTTCTCTGGTAGCGTTTAGATCTGTGGCTACTAAGGATATCATTATAAGTGTTTTACCGAGGCCCATTGGATCTGCGATAATGCCCCCGTAAAAGCTTGGCGGTTCTTCAGGTTGGATAACGTGAGAAATCGTGTTGAGGAACCTACATGAATGTCAGTGGATTAATCGCAACATACTGGAATGATATTCTCAATCCATGATTACGTATCATAACTAGGGCTGATGCTTACATCATGCCATGGTCTGTATCAAGAGTTTCCCAGACATCTGGTTGCTTGGTATTGAAACCCCATCCTGCTTCTCGATTCAACATGAATGTCAAAGCTTGTTTCTGATGACTAAATCATGGCGTCAACACTAGAATTGGAAAAGAATACCGAGCCCGTAGCTATTACCTTTTGAGGGTTGGTTGGATAGCGGATGGCTGTGGTGTTTCCTCTAAATCAACATGGCTACTCAGTAGGTCCAAATAGTCGTGACACTCAGGTACCTCTGTCGGCATTAATACCAGAGTCCTAGTAACAACTTCGGATACCAAAAGGCTGGCGCCAAGATTATCTGATGACAATCTTTGGGGGTTGCAATACTTCGCCTCTAGATGGCATATACGAGGGTCTTGTAGGTATATCTCGTAATCCTGAAACCATGATCCAATGTCGTCGAACAGATCTTTCGGCCCATAGACGCTTAATTCCAGAGTGCATGGCTGAAGGACAACGCTACGTGTCCTCTTCTTTGAAGGCATTCTGTCTCCAATGATGCAGACAATGTGGATGATCAAACTTTCTTCTTCCAAAAGGCCTTGTAACATTTGAGCATGTTCAGCTTGGATGTGGCCACGTATGAAAGTGAAATCCTTGGCACTAAAGCGACTAGAACAGTCCAGAGACACGGAAAAAGATTCCGGAAGCTCACCTAAGCCTAGTCGCTCGTATGAAGCCTTAATGTTGGGGACCTGCAGGATAAGCATGCGACTGGTTGCCAAAGAGCTAAAGCCACTTACCATTCCAAAACAAACATTCCTCTCTTCACCGTCGTCCTCCGGGCGTTTCAATTCAGGAATCACGGGCAGGTCCTCCGGGGTATGCTTGCCCGGACTCAGACCCATGAACAGTCCGGCACCGGAAGCGCTGGTTGTAACTTGATATTGCAGGTTCTCCTGAAACACATCCTCAGGCTCACTCAAGTGATCACCGGCAATGGAGAGTATGTTATCGCTGTCACAAATGAGGCTGGGCTCGAGATATGTCAACCACGGTTCGTGGGTGGGTGAACTTGATAACTTGGTGTCGGGATGAAATTGGGTCAAAGTTTCCGTTGGAAAACATTCGCTGTCCATTTCCTCAATAACGTTGGAGTTACTGATAGTCTTAGATAGTTCATTATAAGAGCATGATGACCCTGTGCTGTCTTGTTTCGATAGTGCTTTATCGAAGCCATCGTCATCACGGGATGGTTTGCAAAGTATATCTTGCCAGCAATCTTGGTCGACGTTTTCAATATAGGAGACAGGATTTTGATCTTCTGAGGATCGAGAGGATGTCACGTTAGTGTATGGCTGATCGTTCTGGGCTTCGTTAAGTCGCTGACGCTTTGCTGGTGGTTGCGAATCGACGTGATTGCCTGTTGGCGAAAGACTGCGAGCCTCTCCCGACATGTCTATAGGTAACGGCCGAATACGCCTCAACCGTAAGAATCGAAGGCACTGTATCTGGGCAGAGGGCTACCGACAAAATGCCTTGTTCTGAGCGGATACGCTCCTTTAACTCATGCCTTGGTACCTTTTTTCTCATTTTCTCACTTTTCTCGCCTTTCAGTTTACGAGGCAGTGTATGTTGTGCGACCTAGGCCAGCAAATGGTGCCGATTCTTGCAGCGGCAGTGCACGGTATTCCGTCTACGGACTCCAACCAGCGGCTTTGTGGAAATTAAAGGGGCGGAGTGAGGCTGTGTGTGCATGAAACTCAGGTGTTCTGAACATTCCAGATCAAGTGCATCCAATATTGGGACGTATTGCTTTCATGGCAGTGTAGATTCCTAGGCATTTCTCAACTGGCATGGGTTCATGCCCGTACTACATGAGCCCGAGTGCGCCTACGAGGCTGCCTGTCGGATTGACGTCGTCCAGACCCACTAAAACGAGGCCATATCTATGCCTATAATTTTGTTTCCAACTTTTCTGGGTTCTTACTGCTTGCCTGTATTTTCCGATTCGGGGAAAAGTCAATATGCCTCTGAAAAAACCTGCTATTTCGCCACTTGCAACGCGAACGATGAGTACCGCATTCGATAATCTTGACCAAACAATCACACAGCAGGACTCAAGGAATTTCTCTTCCATGACACTCAAGCAAGTTGAGAATGCAGCTCTTGAGATCGAGAACCAGCTTGCAGCGCGACAGTCACTTCGTAATATGCGTCGACTGGTCCCCCTCTTTAAAGGGCTGGAACACTACTCGAGATCAATCGAGATTTTATGTAATGGAACGCCATTCCTACCCTGGATCTGGGCGCCAATCACTCTAATACTTCGAGTCGCTTCAGAATACGTAGAAGCCTTCGAAAAGATTGTTAAAGGTTACGCTAGAATCGCAGAACCTTTGGGGCGGTTTGGTTTACTTAGCGACACCTTCAGCACCAATTTGGATTTCCAACAGGCTCTTGCAGTCTTCTATGCCGACATATTGCAGTTCCACATGCATGCATATAAGTTCGTCCGCCGTAACAGTAAGTCTACCGTAAGTATATCTTACAAGCTCTAATGTCTGATTAGGCTGGACGTTGCTTTTTCTCACTTCGTGGGGACGATTTCAGCGTCACTTCGATAATATCATTGAAGATTTGAAACGACACGAGCAGTTGGTAGATATGCAAGCTAATGCCCACAATATTTCCGAGGCTAAACAAATGCGTGAGTCTATCGAAGCCTGGAGAGAGGAGAGCCAAGCACAATTGCAACAACTGGACGAGAGACACGCAAATAAGCAGCTCGAGTCTATCATTTCCTGGCTCAAGGCAGATGAATCAGATCAACTTGCTATATTCGAAGCTACATCCGCAGAAGGGATCAAGTTCGCAGAAACTTGTTCATGGGCCTTGAAGAATCAGAGAATCAGCTCTTGGCTTCAGGAGAAGTCGGATCCACCAGTTCTATGGCTCCAAGGTACACCTGGATCTGGAAAGAGTGTGTTGATGACTCAACTTATCAGGTTCATGAGAGCGAATAATTTGTTCCTAATCCAACACTTCTGTAGCCATCGCTATGCTTCATCCACAACCTATGAGCAAATACTTCGGTCTCTGCTCCTTCAGCTGCTTCGAAAAGATCATGAACTTGTGGCTCATGTCTACCAAGATGCGGTTCTCGGAAAGAAACCCCCAACGGTGCAGGCTCTGGAAAGACTATTGTATACGCTATTCACTATAACGCCGCGCGAGCCCCGAAAGAATGAGTATGTATGGATTGTTATTGATGGCCTGAACGAGTGTGAAACGCAAAAGCAAGCTAGTGTCATAAGCTTGATCAACCAGATCGTGAGCAAAACCTCGGCTTCAGGCGAAACTACCTGCAAAGTGTTGATCTCAAGTCGCCTTTCTTCACACATTGCAGATCGATTAAGAATGAAACAAATCGTCTCATTGACTGAAGAGAAAACGAATTTGAAACTTGCAATCAGACAATACGTGGCACAACGATTGCAGGCTTTCCATGATAAGCTTCGGCAACTGGAGCTCGGACGAAAGGAGATTGAAGACATTGAAGTCGTCATCACGAACAAGGCGGACGGTATGTCATGCCACATGCTTCAATACATAGCTATATATTCAAATCCTTCATAATGAATTCATGTGGTGTGGCTAACAGGTCTTGCTAGGTATGTTTCTATACGCTCGCCTTGTTTTGGACTACCTTTCTAGCAATATCTTTTACAGTGGAGCTGAAATGAAGGAGTCCATAAACGAATTGCCAGAAGAACTATTTGGCTTGTACGTGCATATCCGATTGAGCGTTGTGCCAAGTACATACTATCTAACAACGCTTATAGCTATCAGAAGATCTTAACCCAGATCTTAGTTCGCTTGGATCAAAGATCAGTGGACAGAGTGAAATGCATCTTCGGCTGGATCGCGTTTATGAAACGGCCATTAAAGAAAATGGAGTTCTTGTCTGCATTAACGTTTAGCCCAGAGGAATGTAGAGAGTCCAAAAACTCAACTCTAGTCCCCAAGTATGTCGTGGATATATGTGGGGCACTTGTTGAGGAGCGGCCTGATACGACCCTCACTTTTATTCACATCTCAGTTAAAGAGTATATATACACTCCCCCAGTGTCTTTGCGTCATACTATTTTTGCCAGCACATTTTCTTACACGTCAGTACAGATATTTGCAATCGTCTTCAAGCACTTTAGTGGTTCACGAACAGGAGGCAATCAGAGAACACGGCATGGCTACATTTGCCTGTCTTCTTTCTGGCGTGCATACTTTCATTGAAAAGAGACCGGAACACGAGAAGTTTCTACGAGTAATAAAAGGAATCCACGGTTTCCACGTGTACGCGACCGAATTCTGGACTGAATATGTTCTGCATCTTTCCTCATCTGGAGGACTAGATTGTCATCCACCACTACTGGCTCTCGCATGCGAGCTGGCGGAGAAACTGGACAAGATTTCAGATCCTACTGTTGAGCAAGAGAACATTGTAGAATCGAGCGGATTGGATGAGAGAATAGCCTTTCTGCGAGGCAAGCCGCTCCTTCAGAAGCATGTCGAGATATCATTACGGGCTCGTTCTTTAAAACAGCTGGAATCCAAAATCCTCCAGGAGGTCCAGGCTGTGCCACTGCCAAGACATCAGGAGTCTGGCAATGGAACTGGTTTGCTGCAAGGAGAAGATTACAAACCAAAAGCATCTGTTGATCGAGGCGGAAAAGATAGCACATCCAGGTTGCTATCGTCGTATCAACACACTGTCAAATTTCTTCTAGAACAAGATCACTATCCCGGTGTTTCTGCAGATGATCTTGAGCTTTTCAAAAGCCAATTTCGATCTTCCGCATTCACCTGCCGCCTTAACTTCTGTCCACGCGCCACCACAGGCTTTGCGTCTGAAGGGCTGTGCCGTCAGCATGAGATTGCGCACACAAGGCTTGCGATGTGTACAGTTCCCGAATGCAAATATCCGCCATTTGTTTCGACGCAAGCCCTGATGAATCATATTAGGAAATACCACACCTCGAAACCCACTCAAAAATCGATACGTCGGGTGGGAAATCTTCCTGCGAGAACGACTCTTAGTAAGTCCGACATTGGAATCGGCGTGAAACATTTGAGGACCGACGATGGTAACAGCGCCGGGCCCAAAGTTATCCCAATGCGGAATGCGAAAAAGATCAAGCAAACGCAGCCAGATACCCAAGATACTAAAATGTTTCCAGAGAAGCAAATCTACTCAGGGCAAGACTCGCCAAATGATGTGCTTGCAGAATCAGATATAGATTCGTCTTTCGAAATATCGATAGATTCCATGGGGTACCGTGGGTGTAGCATATCAGGTTGCGGCATCAAACTTCAAGGGAACAGTATGGAAGGATTTCATACAGAGATAGCCCATCACTACTGGATGTGGCATCATGCAGACAGCATAGCCAGATGCGCAGTCAACAGATGCCAGGTGGTTTTTGATAGTAGGGAGGTGCTCCAAGTCCACTACGAGTACAAGCATACTACACTATTCTGCAACCACTGCGATGCGAACCACCCAGAAGGATTCGCATTGGAAGACGAATTACGCTATCATTGGAGGCTGCAGCATCTGAAGCGAGTCAAGCGATGGGTATGTCGACTAGAGGAAGTACCGGGTCGCGACAAGCCTACTATCGCTCTCGAAACGTGCAATGACTGTGTTAGCGAAACAAAATACGATCGTAGGTCCGATGCGATCAATCATCTTAGATACAGGCATTTTGCCAACGATGAGCGCGATCATCCGGCGCTAAATTGGCCTACCTTATCTCACTTGGCGCTATTCATAAAGGAGACATGGCTATATCAAGTAGAAAACCACACACCTGCTCGTGATAAACCATACGACATTGATATGTTGGAAAGTAATTCGGAGGATGATTCGGATGTCATGGAGCTTGACGCGATGTTTTACGTAGAGGAGCTCGCATGAGACTATTCTTCAAAATAATATTAGATCTATGAAATTGCAAATGCCAAAATAGTTTTAAGCATTGTGACGGACTCTGGCGATTCTATTTGTAGAATTCGTACGTGGGCCGTAAAAGCAGAAGAGTATCAGCATTGTTATTGGAGTCGAAACGATCACGGAAGCCCTTGGCATAACGTATGTCCATGTTTATAGGTGAATGGGGTTAGTATATGCGAAATGGCTTTGCTAGTGTCTCCTTATGTTATAAAAGACAGCTTACAGCCATGATTTTCTCCATGCAATTGCATTTTTATTGAGTTCCCAAATCCTTCTCCCAAGACTTTTCAGACCACTCTTTGGGATTCTTTTTAGCTTTCTTAATTTCTATTTTTTCCCCTATTGATTGTTGGCTACACAGGTTAATTGCACGTGCAATGGGTGGTACTGAGCTGGTGTATATTCTGTTGGTGTCTCTAAGAAGTAGCCAGCTAGGTCCTGGTGAGGTTTACTAGTGCTATAGTAATATGCGAGTTCAGCGCCTTTTTACAATTTTTTAGCTTGCGTGTACGCTTTTTTTCTTATATATTATAAAAGGGTAAAAGTGAAGAGCCCTTGGAGTGAATGTAGGAACCAAACACTAAAGTTGTAATTCTCCAGAGCTGGGACTATATATATGGCACGTGCATCACGTGTAGAAGCCACGTGATTGCCCCGTTACAATATATTATATTATCTTCTAGAATTTATTATACTTTTACTAGTATGGGAGTGCTGGCGCACCCACCAAGCCCGAAACTCTAGTTATATGACTTAGGCTCAAAATTTGGGTATAAAGTCACGAGACTTAAAGCCGGAATTCCTTTGTCAAGTCACGGGACTTTCGCACCAGACTTTTAACTAGTATGGGGGTGCTCGCGCACCCACCAAGCCCGAAACAGACCAATCAAAATACATGAAACTATAGTCACATGACCTGGGCTCAAATTTTTGGTGTAAAGTCACGAGACTTTTATGCACGAATTCCTTTGTTAAGTCACGGGGCACCAAACTTTTAAAATCCTTCCTTTACTGTCCCCTTACCAAGGTTTCGGGCATTTAGTTTATTTTTATATTCAAATAAAGGCAATATTATTTATTCGGCGCAGGCGGCTGGCGGGTACTGGAGTGAAGGCGGAGCGGAAGAGGCATAATCGTGATCTTTTGGCAAAATACAAAAGCCAACAACACCACACACGTCGTCTTTCTCTTGCATTTATATTCAGTATGCATTTCTGCTTCGCTACACCGTCAATGCAGTGCAAGAGATGCCTTCAACAAGGCCATCTTCACCCAATTCCACGCCCTATCTGACGGCAGCACACCCCAGTCAAGCTAATGCTAGTTGTCGTACGACGCCCGCGTGGCGCACGAATCGCACGCGACAACCTTCCCCTCCCGGTCCTGGTGTGGCTTCAAGGCTCTCGAAACAAGCTCTCAAGAGTAACGATCGACAGCCTGGAGACAGAAGCTGAAAGAGGAGGACAGTTTCTTGTGAGAGGGCATCAAGTGAACGCATCTTTACAGTCCTTGCTCGCTCGGTGAGGTGGACTTTTAGCCTCCAGAATGGAGCCCGAAACATTTCCCTGTGGCTCCAGAAATAGCAAGGCTCCACCTGCTGAGGCTGAGACCCATGGGTCCCCGAGCAATGCCAAGCACTGTCAACCACAGCGCTGGAGATCGGATCTTTGCGCGCAGGGGCAAGCCACTGGTGTATTTTCGGGAAGGAAGGGGGGGATGCGGCGCGACACGCGTAACTTCCTGCCCAAAAGCTTCCGATAGTGTCTGGGGAGCTTTCCTTCCTTCCTTTTTTTCTCTCATCTCTGTGCGTGTTTGCACTCTCCATCAACCCCCATTCCTTTTCTTGTCTATTGAATGTGGCATCTGGATTTCTAGATCCTCCCACTCGCATTTCCTTTCCGCCTCTCCCTCATCCCACCTCGGATCGCCGAAGATGCTCAAAACTATGTCAAGAAAGTCGCAATCATTATCGGGCGGTGCTCTCATCGTACTGCTGCTACTTGTGTTCTATTATGTGTAAGGCCAGCATTCGGACCCCTCATCTTGTGCTCCCGCTCATCAATTGATTTATTCCAGCTCCTGGAACACAATCCACCGCTCGTCCACTACTGAAACAGTTTCTACTACCATCGCTTCCGTGCAAGATGCCACACAGAATTGTCCAACGTTCGAATGCCCTCCAGCACCTACGCAGACATGCCCAGTGCCTCCCCCTGCCCCCAAATGCTCCGCCCCACCATCTCCATACGACCCGAAGAAAGTCGCTTTCCTCGTCGAGACAAGACCTCTTCCCCATCTACCAGCACTATTCGCACACATGACGAATATCATACCTACAGAATGGTCGTTCAAGGTGATGGGCTCGGAGGAGCTTCTAAAATTCTTGCGAGGGTCTCCATTCATGTCTCGCCTTGAGAAATCTGGGAAATTGCAGTTCCTCGATCTCCCTACAAATTACTCTCTGAAGGACCGTGAGACCATTAGCCAGATGTTCACGGATATTCATCTATACCGAGACATTTTAGCGCCAGCAGAGCACCTTCTAGTGTTCCAGCCAGACAGCATATTATGCGCCAATGCTCCCCGCACCCTAAACGATTATCTCGAGTGGGATTGGATTGGCGCACCATGGGGGGCAACAGTCACCTGGGGCGGAAATGGTGGACTCTCACTACGGAAAGTGTCGAAAATATTACAAGTTCTGGAGAAAAAGCAGAGGGCTCCCGGAGATGGTGCTCTCGAGGACTTGTGGCTAAGCCGAGAGATGAATGCGCTTGAGGGGTCTAGATCGCCCGCCGCAAGCACCAGCAAGACGTTCAGTGTGGAGAGCGTATGGGACGACTCCCCATTGGGATATCATATTGGATGGTTGGGAGTACATCACCCGCAGGTACGTATGAAATCGAGAGAAACTCGAATATTTGCTTATTGATTTGATAGATTTGGGATGATCAAGCCCAGGTCGATCACATTATGAAATACTGCCCTGAAGTCAAGATGATCCTAGGTATGAAGCTGGATAACGACAAACCAAAGACCCTTCAAGAGATCCAAGGATAAATGACCGGCTCATGATGCGTCCCTGCTGGTCCCGATTAAGGATGAAATTTCCTCGAGCTTCAAAAGTTGTCGGGGAAGATGGCGTTACCCCAGGTGTACGCCCAAATATTGCAGCAGTATTTCCTGCCTTTCAGCAGGATTGAATGTGTTCGCTATAATGACACCGTAATTCGTGAGAATATCGATAATACGATCATCTGATGACATTAGTTGAGAAGCGCAACGATCTGAGGGAAGAATTTACCACTCCATCGCAGCACATTCTGGATAGAGACGGGTTTTTTGAATTCTTGCGGGTACTCCTGATCTCTGCCAAGTTTCGGATGCACTTGTGCGTATGGCGCCTGAGCGGTAGGCTGGTTCCGATTATTCTGGTTGTCGAGAACGACGATGACCGTGTTATTTGCTATCTGTGCAAAGAGGTTCGTCCAGACCGGGTTATCCACCGTCTGTTTTCTGGGAGTATTGGACATCGTTTGCAAATCTTTGGACTTGGGAGAGGGGCTTCGTGATCTCCGCCTCGAGGGTAATATCTGTTTGGGGGATACAGGCTTTGGAGATGAGGTTCTATGATGGGGACAATGAGATGGAAAAGGTGGGAGCAGGATCTGCTGCGGGAGCGGAGGCGGGGGAAGATGGATATGTTGCGGTGGAGGCGGAGGTTCGAGACGGATATGCCGTGGCGGAGAACGCTGGCGCTGCGGTGGTGGCAACCGGATGTTAATTTGCGGTGGGATCGGTATGCGAGGTGCCCTATGTGCGTATGGAGGAGGTCGGAGGCTCTCTGAAAATGGTCGCGGGACCTTTGGCTCCGGGCGGAGAAAATCTGATTGTGGTGAGAGAAAGTTGGGCTGTGGTCGAAGACGGGGGAGTGGAAGACGTCCGTGGCCGTGTGGCGGTCCCCAAGGTCCAACAGGTCTCTGAGGCTGAATCGGTGGTTCGAAGTACGGCTCGAGAGATTGAAGCGGCTCAAGAGGTAAGAGTACCGGCTCAGGCAGAGGAAGAGGCTGAAGAGGCAGTGGATCCCAGTCAGGGCCTCGATACGGTCGTCGGCGATACGGTCTGTCGATATACGAATCGAGCGATGAGCTTCGTCTTCGAGATGATCTTCGGGGTCTGCGTCCGCAACAATTCATTCTAACCTGATGGAACGTTTCATGGGAAGGGAGGTCTTATACTTGACTCGGAGTTACACAGAGATCTCGGACCGGAAAGCAGTTTGCAAACAAAACAACATGTACCTAGGCACCGGCGTGCCTTGGACCGAGGAGTGTTGTACGGACCGGGAAGAGGCAGAGCAAACAGGGCTGACGGAACTGCAATAACTCGATACGAGGTCTTGAACGTCGAGGCAAACAGCGTCCTCGGACCATATGGTACTACCTTCCAGCTTGAAGTGTCAGAATCTTGGTCCACGGCTGTAGCTCCAAGCTTGCCTCGATGAGTTGGCAGTCTCGGCGTTCGTATTACGCGCAGAAGTATCAGGGAAAAGTGACGGAGATACATTGATTGTTTGCAAGCTTACCGTCTTGTGAGACTATGATTCAGACAACCGAAACGCCGTGATATTTTAGTCATGACCTGTGCCCGCGATGATTGATACATGAATGTTGTACAAAATGAATTTTGCTCCCCGCAAGGTCATATGATGCCGCTGCCCTCGAATCCCTTCCAGCAGCCCTGTCCCCCCAGCCCAAAGAGCCTTAACACTCCTTAATGATTACATCCCTCTCCGTCACTCTCCCCCTCACTCTCCTCTTTCACCTTCTTCTTGCTCCCTCCCTTCTTCGGACTCCCCTTCTTAAACATAGCATCCAGCGTCTTCTGCTGCTTCTTGTCCGCCTGCCCCTGGAGCTTCTTCCTCTCGCTCTCTCCCAAATCCTGTAGCCGCTGCTCTTCCTTTTTGAATTCTTCCGTCTCAGCATCCACCCCCACCAGCCCCTCAAGCAATTTGATCTCCGCAGCCCAAACCCCCTTATCCTCCACACTCTTCCCATCCTCCCCCTTCTTATCAATCGGCGTCTCGAGCACCATCGGCAGGCCCTCAAACGGCGCATAGTTCACAACACTGTGGAATGCGCGGAGACCGAGGAAGCCCGTCCCGATGTTGGCGTGTAGGTCCCGGTTGGAGGCAAAGGGCGCTTTGCTGTCATTCAGATGCAGGGCTTTCAAGTACTTCATGCCCACGATATCGTCGAAAGCCGACATAGTCTTAGCAAATGCATCAGGCGTGCGGAGATCGTGGCCCGCCGCAAAAGCATGGCATGTATCAATACACACTCCCACACGACTCTTGTCGTCAATCAGCGCGATGATATCCCGTAAATCCTCCCACGTAGATCCAATCACGTTCCCTGCGCCCGCCATATTTTCCAGCACCGTAATCACGCTCTTCGTCGCTTTATGCGCTTTATTCAGCTGTTTCGCGATCCGTCCGATTGCTTCTGGGCGGGGATGGGGCCCGGACGATCCGGGGTGGAAGTTGTACAGCCTTATGCCTAGAGATTCGCAGCGTTGTAGGTCGTCGAGGAAGCAGGTGTATGCTTGGGCTGCTTTTTCGGCGTCGGGTTGCGCGAGGTTCACGAGGTAGGAGCCGTGCGGGAGGATGTGTTTTGTGGGGTCGTAGGAGTGCGTTTTGCAATGGGAGAGGAATTCGGAGGTTGAGGTGGAAGAGAGGGGTGGAGAGACCCATTTTCGTTGGGATTTGAGGAAGAGGGCGAAGGCATTGCCACCGATGTGGAGGGAATTGTTTATTGAGTTCTGGACGCCTGTAGAGTAGATGTTAGTGAAAATCTGTGTAGATAGGGGACGGGGAGAGGCCGCACCTCCGGCAGCTGAGACGTGCGCACCGATGTGCATTGCCTTCTTCAGTGAAGTGATTGCTGTCCGCGCAGCGAGCGGCATTGCTTCAGCTTCTTTCTCTTCCTTGGTCTTGCGTTTCTTCTTGGCCTTGGGCTCATCCGCGTCGGCCTCGTCGTCGTCGACGTCCTCGGTATTGGATTTGCGTTTCTTGACTTCCTTGACTACCTTCTCTTTGACTTGTTTGGCCTTAAATTTCAAGCCTGACTCTTCGGTACTGTCCTCCTCCTCTTCGACTTTAACTTCCTTCTTGCTTTTGCGTGAGGCTTGTGCTGGTGAAGCGTTCTCCTTCGCGTTGGCTTCAACTTTCACGGCTTTGCGGCCTTTCTTGGGTGTTGATATGGGGCTGGCGGTATCTGCCTCACTGGCACGAGCGGATTTGCGAGGCATTGTGAGCTCTTCAATGCATATTCTGGTTGTGGGCGTTTCCTTAATCGTTAAGGCGTCGATCGGGGGTTGGAATACGCGTAAATTGATATTCACGGTTGCACGTGACATAGATCGAGATTTAACTACCGCTCCTTTCCCCCCTTTTCTTCTTCGCTTCACGGCTTTCTCGATTTTTGCTTTCCTAGCTTACCAAGGAGAGGTTCTCTGTATTTTATTTTACTTTGTCTTGTGTGGGTATGCAGCAGGTCTGCACGCTCCATACCTGCCGATGCTGCTGAGCTCCAACTTCGCGCAAGGACTGCTGCTTCAAATTGAGCCACTGCTACCTCACCAACGTTTGCAATTCCTTGCAAAGCTTCAAGAGCCCTAATTTCGTCATCAGAGGGTTCTCCGCTCAATTTTTTATACACAACATCATGATGTAAGCTGATGAATGTCCACATAAAGGGGGACATCACTTGGATTTCGATCACTAGGTCTGGGAGTGTATATGGATCTTTGCGTTTGACGTAAAAATGGAAACCATCGTATCCTCGAAATCGATCCTGTATCACCGGTGGAGCTTGCGATTTCTTCGGATGCTGCGTACCTGGCCCGTCAAGTACGAAATGCTTCTTAATCTTGGCCCTGACGAATTTGAAGTCACTCCATCGCGGCAGAATGATACGGCCGGCGACTAAATCCCGGATCTCCGCCCAATTTTGTTCTTGGCGTCTCCAGCGGTCTCGCAACTTCACTTCGAGGGAGGCAGGGGATTTGACCCGCGATTGCCATGCAAAGTCTATTTGTGAGAGGAAGTGTTTGCAGGTGGCCTCCACCTCGCGCTCAACAGTAACGTGTTCCTCATAGTTTTGGCGAAACCAGTTGGTGTAATCCGTGATATAGACCTCTATCGAAACGCATTGTCAGTGAGCGAGATCCAAACATAAGAGAGGCATCGTGGGTCATTTGCACCCAGTGATCACAGAGCTGGCCATATGCTCGAAAATAGAGTGGCGGCCACTCTATCTGAGCTATGAGCATCAAATCATGGGGAAAGCGACGTACCTGCCTTCGTATCCATCTTCCCTCTGTGATTCCTGCTGTAACTGCAGCTGAGCTCTGAGAGATACAAGGGCAATGGTGAGATCGATATTCGAGAATGTATGTAAAGAGAAGAAGTGGGGCAAGTCTCAGTGATATCCTTTCGGAACCAATGATCAGAGGTGATTGAAATAATTAAGTACCATAAGCAAGGAAATGATTGACCGTTATTCTAAGTCATCTGATGGCTGCGCTACTGTACCGTAAGCTGCTTTTTCGGGTTGCCTTGCATAAAATGGCAGGCTGCCTATACATAATACAGTACACCCCAAAAGCTTTCTACCTGACAAGCCTCTCTCAACTTCCAACCACAGCAAGACGAGCCCTAAGTTGGAACCACAACGTTCACGTTAAGTTCTGACGCCGGTTAAAAGCGGAAAGCTGGTCCTTTCCGCAGCTGGCCGAAGTCGCTGTTTCCTCGAAAGCCATTGGCTTCAATCATGCAATGCTCCAGAATTCTGTTATCGATGCGGTAATGCAGAATTTGAATTATTGGACGAACAAGAGGATTCACAGACTCTGTGGCCACATCTTCCTCTTCTTGTATTGGTCTGATATGGGAAATGCCCGTCTTGCAGGGGTCCTTACATCAATGAGTGGGGTGAACTAAACAGTACCCCTCTTCACGAACTTCCTATATGATCTTGCCCTCCTCCCCTCCAAAATCCATTCTTTTCTCCATCCCACTTCCCAACTCTGAGGATCCAAAAGCCTATCGAAAACAGTTTGTATGACCCCTTCTTCTCAAGTCAAGAGCTGACTCCTCTCATGAGCAACAGACCACCACGTACAGCTCCCCGCAACGCTCACGGGAGTCATGATGTCCACACAATGGAATTATCCCTAAGGGATCAAGGTATTTCTCAAATATAAAACATGAGCCGGTGTTCGTTCTCAGCGACCTCACTGCCCCCATCCACCATCGTAACTGATGAGATGGAGGGCCTGATGGCATATGCTGGGTTCGTTCTGAGATGATACGGTCCAACTTGATCAGGATAATACCTGCGAAAGGATTCATGCCTTCCCTTTTTCTCTCCCCCAAAACACCACTGACCCAATCTAGATTTCCAATCTTGGTCCCAATTTAACAACATGTCTCCACCATCTGCCATGTTTGCCGAGTCCGACGCTGCCATCGACAGCGCCCCCCTGAAGGCCGGCTTCGACGTCAAGCCCGTCATCCCCATCAACGGCAACAGATCCAAGACTCTAGCTGAGCTCGCCGACAAATGGGAGCAAGGCTTCACCTTCGCTCCCATCCGCGAGTCCCAGGTCTCTCGCGCCATGACCCGCCGCTACTTCGCTGACCTGGATACGTATGCCGAGTCCGACATTGTCATCGTCGGTGCTGGCTCTTGTGGTCTCAGTACGGCCTACATGCTCGGCAAGGCTCGCCCGGACCTCAAGATTGCCATCATTGAGGCGTCCGTCTCTCCAGGCGGTGGAGCGTGGCTCGGTGGCCAGCTCTTCAGCGCTATGGTCATGCGCAAGCCTGCTGATGCGTTCTTGACCGATCTCGGAGTTCCGTTCGAAGATGAAGGAGACTTCGTTGTTGTGAAGCATGCTGTACGTCCCCTCTCCATCTGACTAACTTGAAATCCATTGTGCTAACGAAATGATCTCAGGCACTCTTCACATCCACCCTCCTCTCGCGCGTCCTCCAGTTTCCCAATATCAAGCTCTTCAACGCCACCGCCGTCGAAGACTTGATCACGCGCTCCAACCCCGACGGCACCCTCCGCATTGCCGGTGTCGTCACAAACTGGACCCTCGTCACCATGCACCACGACGACCAGTCCTGCATGGACCCCAATACCATCAACGCGCCTATCATCATCAGTACTACAGGGCACGACGGTCCCTTCGGCGCCTTCAGCGTCAAGCGCCTCGTGTCTATGCAGCAGATCGAGAAACTCGGCGGCATGAGAGGCCTCGACATGAATACCGCCGAGGACGCGATCGTGAAGAGGACTCGGGAGATTGTGCCTGGCTTGATTGTGGGAGGTATGGAATTGAGTGAGGTCGATGGCGCGAATCGCATGGGCCCGACGTTTGGAGCCATGGCGTTGAGTGGTGTGAAGGCTGCGGAGGAGGCGCTGAAGGTGTTTGAGGAGCGGAAGAGGGAGAATGCTTATTAAGTGGAGGGGCTAAGGTGATTGATGAGGGCCTTTGAGAGATGGATACATTCGTTCTACAGTAAACACGGGATAGGCACTGTTGGGCGGTGAGAATACACGATATTACTGTCTTTAACCCTGAGTTACCATGACCCGTGATGGATCATACAACTGATAGCTTTCAATCATATCATAATTCATATCTCATATCACTATTCACACATTACCCCCGTCTCGTAGCATACTCTCTCATCGGCGGCTCTTCCATCAAAACCTCACCAACGGTCATCAATATCCTTTCCCATAACAAGCAGGACGTATACCAGCACGCGAAAAAGTAAACGCGGACATCTTGCATATATCGAACTCACGTGCCCCGCCTCACAAGCTTCCCCTCACCATCCACATACGTCCCTCTCAACCACTCCTTCACATCAGCATCCAGATTCTTCGACAACGTCCACTGCTGAAACTGCTCCATCAAATCATCAAGATGCTTCTCAAGCTGGCCCCCCACCAGACCTATATTGCTGGTCCCCTTCGCACTCTTTTCATAGCTCGCCAGACCACTGAACAGGACCTTCGCCCACTTCGGCGTATCATCCACATCCGGCCTAATAAACGATTAATCAACAAATACAAAGTACAAATGCACGAATACAAAGAATCACGGCTTGCGCGCATCTATAAACTCACAGATGCACGAACTCAATCCTCCCATCATCAGAGAAGCGCAGGCACGAATTCGCATCGAAGTCCGACTCATAGTGCGAGTCCCAGATCCAGCCCTTCAGCGTGTGTTTCGAGTGCAGGATGCCATTGCCGGTATACGTGATCGTCGTCGCCGGGTCCTCCGAGAGCTTCCGCTTGAGGATGTGGTCGCTGTTGGGGTGGTTCAAGTCGTCGGGCGCGCGGACGTAGGTCAGGAAGAACTGCTCGGAGGACGAGAAGCCCGTGGTTAGGAGGCGGCAGCAGAGATCGAGATCGAGGACTGATTCGTGGGCCTGGGAGGAGCCATTGGGGTAGACGGTGGCTTTGATGTAGTGGCCTTCGAGGCGCCATGTTGAATCTGGCATTGTGGGAAAGTAGAATTAAATGGATAGATGAAAGGGGAAGAGCAGAGGCTACTATTAATTAGAAAATGTTCTGTGAGAGGAAGACAGTGTTGATAGAAGGGGATATATCGACTTATTTATATGGGCAAAGAGTATTTGGATGTTCTAGCCACCAAGCTGCAATCGGCCGTGATCAGCTGAAGGCCGATCAAGCGGGCTGGGCCGCGAATGACAAGCTGGTCTACACCTGGCTTTTAGAACGAGTAAATGGAGGACTAGCTGCATAGAGCAGTCTGGCCATAAGTCACACTGGCATTAGGATGCTGCAGGTGCTGCATAAAGCGGATGCGCACTTCAAAGGGATCCGCTATTACTACGGCCGTGACCAGCGCGGGACGTGGAGAGGCCGGCGCGTATAAAGTAAGTAGAAAGTTGGAAGTTGATCCCAGGATGTAAAATCTAGCTCATCAAGGGGCCTTCAAAAGACAGTAAGAGAGTACAGAGTGAGATAGATCATGGACGGCACTTGCCAAATTGTTTTTGGGCTGCGTCTTAAAGGAGGTACGTGAGGAATCCAAAGGGAAGTGCCGGAAAGCGCCTTCCTTAACAAAAGAAGACGCGAAGCAGTCATTATAACATAACAGCTGACAATTCAAAGCATCGAAATCGGTCTCGTCATCTATCTAATCTAGCATATGAAGCCCTAACACAGTGATGCAATTCATTCCCACCGTACAATCGCCCATGATATCCATCCAGTGCAGCTCTCAATCCCACATTCAAACATGCAGTCCTAATCTCCAAACACCCTTCCCAAATATGCAATGCTTTCCCTCGATATCTCACCTAAATCGTCTCCCACCCCCCATTATTAATATCCATCTCCAGCTTCCTACTGATCACACTCGGGATCCCATGGCCCAGCCAAACAGTCCTCAGCAGCGCATCATACCGCTTCTGATTCAGGAACAGCTGGCGCGAGTGTCGGAGTCCTGGGTCCACCTCGCCGTACTTGTCGATGTAGGGCGCCACCATCCAGGAGCCGGATTGCCGGTAGATGTAGAAGACGCAGCATTTGCGGATGTTGATGAAGAGGCCGAGGTTCTTTTGGCACCTGTTGTTGCTGTTAGCGAAAGATGAAATGATCAGGAGGTGAGGGAGACGGACTTCATCATGTGCTGCTGGCCCCCGCCGACTGGGCCCTGAACGCCGCTCCCAGCGACTTTCTTCAAGCAGCAGATACTCTGCCCGCAGACGATGTCGCCGCAGAAGAGACAAAGCATAGGGTCCGTGACGTCTTTACCGGTCGTTGGGCAGCGCCGCTTCATCACTTCTTCCATCAGGGTGTCGTAATTCTTTGGCAGGCCGATGAGTTCGAAAATTGTTGGGTGGCCGACGGATACGGGATGCACCAGAGACATATCTCCGGAATCCTTCGCCATTTCAATGACTGTGTTTGAGGCCGTGGCCCAGCCATTGATGAGTAATGGGAGGATTGACGGATTATCGTCTGAAGGGATCGCAGAGGCACATATCTGATCGAAATTCGGGAGGCGCAACGCCTCAGTCAGGCGATCTAGCTCATCAGCGTCTGGATTCGAGGGCACGAAATTTGAGAAGACTGCTCCGTGGCGTACATGGAGTAGAAATGCAGCTTTCCGAAGGAAAACTAATGCGTATTTTCGCACAAACTCACGACAAGGATCTTCGAGCTCTTCGAAGCAAGGCTGGTCGAATGCATGGCTCAAAAATCTGTCGTCAACACCCGCTTCCCCGGTATCCATTAGGCGGATGGACCGGAAAAAGTCTGCGAAAGGACCCGGAGCTGGGGGCCGGCACGTGCTGCGAGCATTCCAATTTGTGTATTGAGAGTCTTCACTGGGACCTATCTTCAGAACGACTTTGATCAGCTCTGCGACATAGCAGAGTCTAATTAGGTGCATGATATCCAGATTATCAACCGGAGCTAGGCATAACGAGCATTCTGTCAAGAAGGTAAAAATATCTCTCTGAAGCAACGGCGTCCGAGAAGAAGAAGGGTCCAAGGCGTACTCGCTGCTATCGCCGTACGGACTCCTCAAGAAGAGCGCAAAATATTGGCTTTCGTAATCGCGGCTGAACTCTTGAGTGACTCTATTTTCGCCTGCTTTCTTGATGCCGCCAACAGAAACATATGAAGCAGCAGTCTCCGCCAAGACTCTCAAGTGTGTGATGGCTTGCTGGGGCACGTTATCTAGGAACGTCATGCCGGAGGCTGAAGCAACACCACGCTGCTGGATTTCTACTGCTGATATAGAGCAGCCGAGGGCTTGGGCTAAGGTGTCACTAGAGGAGAATTCTTTCTCTCCTACTGGTGTGGGGAAACCGCTAGTATGGTGCGTAGGAAGCTTGTTCTTAATCATTGTATCTCTGAGTCGGCAATAGATGTCAACCAGTTCTGTCATTGGCGATGCCGCTGCGGCTGCAGATTGTTGTCCAGCACTTGACGATCCGGGATCAGCGGACCAAATGGCGGGTACAACTAATGGTGTTGCAAACGGAACCGAAGGTCCTGGAGAGCTAGGAGTCCAGGCATCGAGAAGCAGTTCGGACATCTTGACAGCCAGTGGTGTCGCGAGCATAGCGCTATTATAGTTCATGAACAGCTCCATGCTTCGACTGTTACTAGCCGCTCGGCTTTTGTGCTCTATCTTACCAAGCCTAGGGCTGCCTGCATTGGGGCCAGCCACAGAGTTGATCCAGTTGTCAAATGGCAATGGCCCCTGTATAGAGTTGAGGGACATGTCCTCTTTCGGAGACCAGATAATGGGCAGGAAAGCATTTCCCAACGCCTTGCACAACGGACAAACAAATTCCTTCAACGATAAAGTCTCAGGATGATGTCTAGCGATTTGATGTTGGTGTCTTCGATGCGATGCCTCGTAGTAGACTTCAAAGCATTTGTAGTGCATAATGTGTCCGCACCCAACACTCACTGGGCCGCTATGTGATAATTTAGATGGGAATCCTTTCCCAATGAACTGGCGTTCGGTCACGATATCCACTCCGCTGGCTGTGACCTTGTGTACTTCCTCGCGATTTTCTCCAGATACTCCGAACGGTCTGAGGGCATTTGCAGATCGATCCAAAGAGGACGGTGTATTAGCAACCTCACGAACGAAATCAGCATCCTGGAAGTCCGTCTGACGCAATATGCTACTGTTCGTCATCAGCGCAAATGTTCCATAAAGACGCCCATCTTTGGTCTCCTCTTGGCAAAGAATGCAGGTGCCCGTCGGATATTGCCAGAACGTTTTGTGATCTTCTCTATCCGCTTCCGCAGTGTCTTCGTCAAGCTCATCCTCGCCCCAGTCGATGTCACCTTGATTATCGAGGAAGTTCTTTTGCTGCTGCTGAAACTGAGCCATGACCTTCGCTTGTCGTTCAAGGGCAGCTCGCTTCTTCTTTTCTCGATCCTCAATGACAGTATTGTTTGCTGGCGAAGCAGTGGAGATCCTATCAACTGGAACGCCTAATCGCGTAAAAGCATTATCGAAATTTCGCGGCCGCTTCTGCTTCATTCTCTTTAGAACAAGCGTGATCTTGGGATGGCAGGCTTTGAATTCCTCTTTCCTCGATAACATCTCTAGGATCGCTGCAATAGTCCGCGATGTAGGAGCATTTGCCAGAAAGTTGCTTCGAGCTGTGCTCGTAAGAGCAATATAGACAAAGGACTGCAAAGATTCCTCGGACATCTCATCCTCGTCTGTCTTGTCTTCAGATATAGCAATGAGGATCAGGTGTAGCACTACTTGAAGGAAGACCTCGAGGCGCGTGACTGGTACAGTCGGGACAAATTCTTGCGCTTTCAACGGATATAAGAGTGCGTAGTATATGATCTGAGCAAAGATGCCAGTCCTGGTAAAGGCTGACAGATCCGAAAATGCACCGGTCTCGATGGGCCGTAGCTTCGGTTCGAAAACGATATCTGAGCCGGGTCTCCCGGTCTTCTTCGCCATCCAAGTCCTGTAGGCATTCTCAGACTCTTCTCGCTGATTTTTGTTGTAGTGTGAGATATATGGGTCGATATCCTCGAGAAACTGTTCCTTCAGCTCGAATGTACCCACATCTGATAGACCCTCTGGTGGCTTGAATGTTGTCATTTCGTCAAGAATATCCTGGCATTCTTCTTGGTCCTGGAACTTGTCTGGAAGCTTTCCACATATTTCCGTGAACGACAAGGGTTTGAAGCACAGCGTATGTGCGATATCCCGACGCATGGCAAGTACGTGCGGGTTTGGATCTTCCTCAGAAGAGATGAGTGCTGTTCTATCGCTGATCAAGACAATGAGAAGATGGATCAGGTCTTCAGCGACATCCAACATCTGTCCATCATCGACTCCCTCAGACTTGGGTTGTTCGTAAATGCCTTTCATCCAATGCTCCAGTCCATACCGATCAATTATTGAGACCAGTACACGCGCTGGCGGACACACTACCATAGCTGTCTGTAAGAGGAAGAGGTCACGATGGTGAGACACATCTCGCTGATTGACGCCGCGATAAGTGCTATGTTGGTGTCGAAGGCTCATGCCGTTCCTAACCCACATACTCGCTTTCATCTGTGCAAGCCAGGCACATACTCGCAGAGGATAATCAAATGCAGCCATCAGATGATCTTCTGGAGTATACTCCTGGCTTGGCATCACTCGCTGACCCATAGCCTTGGGCTTCTCCAAGAGCTCCGCGGTTGTGAAGCTCAGTAGCTGCTTGAGCTGCTCGCGAGACATATTCTTGCCACTTTCAACGAGCCACGAAAGTGTGTAATGCAATGCGTGATGAAAACTAATCGGCTGTGCCTCAACAATAAATCTCACCACAGTATGTTGCAACACACTTTTGGCCGTATCCGTAGTGTCAAACTCGTAGTCGCCGACCTTCTTGAATTTGATCTCATCCTTGATCTCGGCTTGCTCAAAATGCTTTCTTTCGGTTCCCAACGAGTTAAGAATGACGGCCTTGGCAGACAGACGAATCGCTTTCGCAATGTACGAATGGTCTTCCCCCGGACTCCATTTGAATGATTCCGAAAACTGTCTGCATAAACGATTGATCTCGCGCGTGATGAGAGATGCGCTAATCCAGGCATCGGTCTCGTACTCCACATGCTCTCCAACAGCTCGAGTATTTGGACAGATCCCTTGGTGCAATCGCACAAGGTCTAAAAATTGCAGCATATATCTGTCCTCTGTGCGAAGCTTCTCTTGCACATGCTCTGAACTGAACAGATACTTCAGGTCCATGAAGAAATGATACATGCGACGGTTCGTAACTGTGCCAGAGTCAAATGCTAGTGTAGCATTAGGAGATATCTGGTGAGGATGACCAACTTGGCGCGTGGTCAAAAACGTGTACAGTATCGCCATCAGATTCGTCAAGAAATTCCCTCTCTCGACGATTTCGGCCGTTATAGTTGGCGTGGTGAGCATCTGGAGTGAGATATTGATAATTGAATGATCTGGTTCGCGATCCGCAATGAGATAGAGCTGCGCCAGTGTCGTGTAGAGACCCGCAAACCGCAAACCCAGTACCCGTTTGAACTCGGGAACCGAGACGACAGTCGATATGTACAAGTCTCGCAGATCGATTCGGACCTTTTTCCACATTCTTAAGTCAAACAAAATCATCCAATCCAGTCTGAGACGCCCCCACAAGTTCTCGTGCAAGTGCACATACTCCTTCTCAAGAAATGCAGGTGCTGTTTCCAACCAATATCGCGCCGGTTTGGGCGCGCTTTCGTCGGTGTGCTTGTTCATGGGCGTTTTGGGAATTTCTATGTTTGCCTTAGCATAAACATTATGGGAGATTAAAGGTTGCATTTCAGTAGTGTCTGAATCAGACGGAGTCAAATCCCGATCTCTAGTTGGCCGTTGCGGGATAGGAGGTGGCGGTGGAGGTGGAGGATATCCTGCTGTTGTAGCCTCGCCGTTTTCCAGCGGAGAGCTCTCGTCGTCCATATCCACATCGCCATCTGCATCGGTCTCTTGGCTTGGTTGGAAGAGGCTAAAAGGTTGCGCCCCAGCAGTGAAAACAGAAATATCATCGTCTTCATCGTCGTCATCCATATCGTCATCTTCATCAGCATCATCACCTGGAACATCGTCGATATCGTTGTCGGAATCATCATCTGAATCGTCCGTGTCAAGTTCTGCGGCAGCTGCAGCGACCGCGGCGGCTCGTCTAAGAACCTCTTCTTGGTGAGCAACTGCGTTCAGTCGACGGCTCTCAGTGTTTTCGTCAATCTCATGGTCGTCGATCCCGTGCATTCCAACGTCTTTGTTGCTTGCCGAGCTGCCAAAACTCCATTTCTTAAGCATTTCTTCGCATATGACCATCCGTAGGATACTGTGATCCGGGCCAACACTGCATCCTGCAATATCTCCCAACCATTCGATGATTGTGCCACACATTTGTTCTCTGAAAGTATCCCTCGCAGAGCGAATAGTGACAGTGACTTTGATCTGCTCTATGATCTTAGAGACTCTAAGCAGCTCGTCAACATCGTAGCTGAACTTGACAATACTTCGACCGACATCATCCGTCTCGTGAGCCCTCTGAAGCCCTTTGTCTTTGGTCACCTTGCAAGCTCTCGAAACCTGGTCCCTCACTTCGTAGACAGTATGCTTCTCATCGTTCCAGAGTAGTAGAGCAAACTCGCAAGGCTCCTCCACAATATCTCCCTTGTAAAATTGCGAGCCCAATCTCGACATCCTCTCGTCCTGCAGAATCGACTCCTTAGATTTGGGCAACCGTAACTGCTCTGGCGAGCAGGATATGACATCGCACACATAATCGAATACCCTCCCAATAGTCATACGAATCGATTCGACCAAATCTGGCGGCAAGACTGGTCCCTTACCCTTATCCTGCGCCTGTGATTCTCCCTCCCGCGCCGTATGAATCGAGCAGTGTACAGGAAGCCGCCAGGCCTCCGCATCCCCGCAGTCGCAGCAGCCACTATTGCCCAGAGAAACACTGACATACACCATGTGCCCTGTATGGTCCGAGGAATCGTAGCATCGGCTGCAGAGCACACACGTATCATCTGCACTGCAGGTCTTGCATCTGTATGTAGCTTCGCCCGCCTTGAAGATATGCCCGCATGCCTTCCCCCGTGCTGCCTCTGTAAATTCGTCTCCGTCTGCCCCACCTTGCGCCTTTCTCAGCTTCCATGTTGCAGTTGGAAGCGGCCGAGTATTATCTGGGAAGAAGAGCTGTAGATATTCTGATCGACCTCCAGCCAGGGACCAGAAAAGGGACTGGAGCAGAGTGTTCTCTGCCTTTTGATCGTATCGGTTCTTGTGGACGCGGGGGTGGTCTTTGAGGAACTCGCAGAGCTGCTGCTCTTGCGTCGACAGAGTGTCCATCATGTCCGTTTATGTAGAATTCCTTCGCATATCGTCCTGCGGTAGTCGAATGGGTCTGAAAATAGCTTGTGCGCTGCACAGGGCTGCTTCGATTTGCATTAGTTATGATGCCTTATCGTGGATGTGGAGCCGTACCTAAAGTACTCTGTGACTCAGGTTTGAACAATGCGCTATCCTTTCCAAGCTTCAGACTCAAGAGTGAAGCTTCGTCATTTCATGATCAGTACCTGTATTTGAGAAAGTAAATTTTGGGTTGTGCGTTGTGGCGATGTTGATGGGGCAAGCTCAAGCTTGGTGTTTTGTCATAAAGTCCACAAGGATGCGTCTATCAAAGCTACGAGAATGCTCGGACTACGCCAACCAATCACATCAGAAATTGTATGGGAACGTTATACTAGCTTTCCAAAGATGGATTATGCAAGAAAAATTCACGGGGTACGATTTCTAAATTCGACGATGTGCTGTGAAGGCTTGAATTGGTACAACGCTTGTCTTTTATACACCGCAACGAATCCTTCTAGCTTCCATGCAACGCTTTATGCGCACCCGAATAACACCTCCCAGTCCCAGTCCGCAAATTCTCTTCTCCATATTTACTCGTCGTCTTCATCATCTGCTCCGCTCTGGATGTACTTTGCCCGGATATCCTTCCATTGCCGCTGTACGCCGTTAGTCCAACTCGCTCCTTTTCCGTGATCACAAAACTTACGCCCTTGTTGAAGGTATCCCACAGCTTATCCACCGCATTGTCAAATCCCCTGTGATATTCGTCAGAACCAGCCCAAAGATCGTATTGCCCCGGTACTGAACGTACATCTCGAATGCAAATGCGCCAGCAAAAATGACCCCTAGGTAGACATAGTTCCTCCGGATGAGGGTGCTATACGGAAACATGTATTAGTTCTTCATATTTCGAACAGCTCGCTCTTCATCTGCGCCGTGATCGAGGGATGGAATGGGGTGACTTGCTTGTAGATAGGACGGGAGGCGGCAGGCTGCCATTGAACGAGTCAGCGAGGTCCAAATGACGGGGAGAGCACGTTGGCAGCTCTACTTGCCATTTTGAATTATGCAGCAGCGTGCGCGAGCGGGCAGGTCTTGGGGTGGTTTGCAGAGGGTGTTCTGGAGTGCCCGTGGCTGAAGGAGCTTACGCGCATTTCTTCGGATCCGGAAATGGCTGACTAATCGCGGGCATCTCATGCGCCGAGATATTTTATTCCGATTTTCGCAGCCTCGTCTAAACCGACTTGATAGAATTAATTATTTTATTCCCCACGATCCTTTTTTTCTACACGCAATCGTCTTTAGGAATCTTCAATATTCTCTACAATCAATTTCACTTCCCGTGTAGAGGGCATCGGATCTCTATTAGCTGTTCCAGAACAGCCTCCGCCAAAATGCCTTCTGTACCTACACCCTCCACATCAGGCATAATCGAAACCAAATCCGGCGAACGCCATATCCCAGCTTCCACACGAGCCGATGGGTCTCAACGGAGAGAAATTAAAATAAAGCCCGGGTACAAGCCACCAGAAGACGTCGAAGTCTACAAGAACCGGACCGCAGATGCATTCAAAAACCGGGGGAAGTATGGAGTGCCAGGCGCTGAAGGCCTGAATGACAACAAGGAAGAAGGATCTGCCGCCAGCAACAAGAATGCCAAACGGAGAGAGGCCCGGAAGAAGGCGAAGGCTGCAGAGGAGAGCGGACAAGGGAACGAAGCTGCGAACTCGACGGAGAAGGAGCCTGCCAAGACAGAAGAGCCGGTAGATCCGGAGGTCGAGAGGGAAAAGAAAGCGAGGAACTTGAAGAAGAAGCTGAAGCAGGCTAAAGATCTGAAGGAGAAGAAGGATGGTGGGACGGCGTTGTTGCCAGAGCAGTTTGCGAAGGTCATCAAGATCAACGAATTAATCAGAGAATTGGATGCGCTAGGCTTCGATGCAGAAGGGGAAGCGAAGGGGAAAGAGAATGAGAAAGAGGAGTGATTCATGAATGGGATACTTGGGGGACTTGGGTTTCAGATTATAGGGTGTATAGAGGTCGGTGTTTACAAGGCGTCAAAATGGGCAACCAGGGAGTTTGGCTGTACGTTCTGGGACAGCGCGGCGTTTTGGATAGACTCATTGTTCTTACACAGAGTCTTATTATACCTAATAGAAGTATATTCTATCCCTAGCCAGCCGGCCATCGACGAGTGCATGCAGTTGCCCAACGCTTCTTCGAACAGTTCAGGAACACCAAACGTTCTCAGGATTTTCAATAAAATTGAAACCAATATCTTCTTTCAGCGCTACTCGACTATTAGAATATTAGCATGGTTTTCAGGCAGGACTTTACCTAATGGTTCACAACATCCAAAAGGGAATTGCTTAGAGCTGCAAAACTTCGGCTATTCTTGGCTCGATACTTCTCCCACTTTTCCATCGCTGCATCCTGCAAGCTTCATCACCAACAAACGTCCACTTGCGCGACAGGGCTGACTCCGGGCATATTTATCAAAAGAATTGCTACTGGAGATGACTTCTCTGACAAAAATACCGGTATGGCTAGACTGCGATCCAGGTAAGCAGCATACTTCATAGGAGTCTTTGCAGACCGTATTACAACGAACTTTAACTAACTCCAAATCATAGGGCACGATGTAAGTCTTGATTTCCATTGAATGGGGCCCAAGATAGATTGCCATCTGAACTCTTCCACTTGAAGAGCAGCTTGTGGTCGATATCAACCACGTGATTAGCCTCCTTTATTGGCCCTTTCCCTCTCGTTTCCTCGGACCCAGCTCCTGACACATTACAGGACGCCTTCGCAATCCTCATGTCAGCTCACCACCCAAATCTCAACCTTCTCGGAATCTCCACTGTCCACGGCAACTCATCTCTCCCACACACAACGCACAATGCGCTCTCGCTCCTCACAGCCATCAGCAGCCACCACATCCCCGTCTATGCCGGCGCCTCATCCTCCCTCACCCGGCCCGCCGTCCATGCCCCGGACATCCACGGCGAATCCGGTCTCGACGGAACTTCCCTATTACCAACCCCCGCAACGACGCACATCGACGAGCCAGCCGTAGAGGCTATGGCCAAAGCCCTGCAATCCACAGCCCCCAACACAGCATGGCTCGTCGCAACCGGCGCCCTAACCAACATCGCGCTCCTATTCCGATCCTACCCAGACCTGGCAACCCACATCAAAGGCCTCAGCATCATGGGCGGCGCCATCGGCGACGGTTTTACGGCTGCGCCGATGGGGAAAGTGTCCAGCGAGGACGCAGCGCGGATAGGCAACTGGAGCGCGTGGGCTGAGTTTAACATTTTGGTTGATCCTGAAGCTGCAGATAGCCTGTTCAACAATCCTGTGCTGGCCAGGAAGACGACGCTAGTTCCGCTCGATGTCACGCATTTGGTGCTTGCTACCCCTGAAGTGCAGAGTTTGTTGTTGTGGGGGAAAGAAGAACAGGGAGAACTTGATGGGAAGGGGAAGACGACTTTAAGAAAGATGTTGACTGAGCTGTTGACGTTCTTTGCGAAGACGTATGCGGATGTGTTTGGGATTATAGATGGGCCGCCGCTACATGATCCGCTTGCTGTGGCTACCGTCTTTGACGGCTTACCCGGGGTCGAGATCCCGTTTTATGATTTTGAGAAGAAGGGGACGGGTGTGGAGGAGGGGCTGGGGAGTGGTGTGGGTGGGAAGAGGAGGAGGAGAGAGAGGTTTGAGGTTAGGGTTGTGACGGAGGGGAGTCATGATGATGCGCAGAAGGGGGCGGAGACTGGGAGGACGATTGTGAAGCTGTTACCGGAGGGAGAGGATGGGGTCAAGATTCCGAGGGGTTTGGATGTTGAGAGGTTTTGGAAAGTGCTAGAGGAGTGTTTGGAGAGGGCTGATGAGGTGAATGCTGCGAATGGAATCATCTGAACTTTAGAGATACCGATGTCTGAGTGGGACCGTCCAATTTCGCAACGAGCCAATTCGCTTTTTGCCTCCAATATATAAGGGGGGAAACTTCCTCGCAACCTCGATCTTTCTTTATTATCAACACCTTCATCTTCCTCCATCAATCCAGCAGCCAGTCATCATCATCATGGTGATAGCCAAGGGTCCCGACATGACGCAAGCCGCTATCGTCAAGTCCAAGAAGCAGCAGCTGGCCGAACTTGATCAGGAGCTGCTCGATGTCCAGACCAAGCTTGTCAATCTGAACATCGAAGATGCCATTGCGGTAAAGACCACTTGGTTGAATGAGCAGAAGCAAGAGCGTGAAAATGCGAAGAAGAAGGAGCGAGAAGTATGTACTCCGTAGTCTTATCGATTCTACTGTTGGATATGAAGTCAGGAGCTAATTTGACCTCACAGGCCAAAGCAGAGCAGCAAAACATCTTGCAGAGGACGTTCGGAGGCTTCGCCAATATCTTCGTTAGCCCTGATACGACTGCCCAAGATGCCGAAGAGGAAAAGCTCTGGAACGAAGCTTGCAAGAAAGTCATTGATGCACAAGTCGAGGTGGTCAGGCAGGAGAAAGCGAATTTGCTTTTGCAGTGGAAGGTAAATAACTCAGTCATAGTAGCTTGGGTCTTGTACTAACAATCTTGGAGACTCTCAATGACTCCAAACGTGTATTTTTGGAAGCCTTGATCGATAAGGAAGCTGCTGCCGCCCCGGAGAAGTCTCATGAATCTAGTCCTGGTAAGCCTTCGAGAGCTTAAGATTTCTATGCAAACTTCAGACTAACACTGTGTCCTCTTGCAGTATGCATATTCCACGGGTATTTCTCGTTACTTGACATTGAATACCGACGCTGGATAGCAAGGAATTTTATAGTTCTAGAATTTCTGAGACTTCCTAATACTTCCAAGTGCTCTGAGTATTCTTGCTCATAAACAACGCTGACTTGGATATCTTACAGGATTTACAGAACCAACTAGAAGTTGCGAATGCAAAAATCACTGCATTGGAACAGGCGGTCGCCAAATCCACGCTCGACTCAGAGCTGCAGGCCGAGCTCGAACGCATTCAAGCTTCAGAAGCCACTTTTAAGGCTGAATCGGCAGACTGGAAAGCTAGACATTCGACTGCGACGAAAGAAATCGAGACACTGCGCAATCAGGTCATGTGGATGGGGCCTCTCTACGAAATTGGAAAAGCCGCACGATTTAGGTTCTTTGAGCTGCCCAAGCGCATTTGGGGTGGCCATGGTTTCGTGATCCTTAAAGGCGCCCCAGATCGCAAACACATCGACACTGGGAATGAAGCCGTTCACCAAGGCAATTTCAATGCTGACTTTGCCCTCGCTTACAAGTTTCCCAATTTTGCTTGGACCGAAGACCAACTGAAGCATTTCAGAGAAGTTTATGGCTTACCAAAGTCGGGAGGCTTCAATATTGTTTCTGACAGGATGAGAAGGGTTCTCGATATGCATGCGACCATGATTGCTTGCTACTCCGGCACCAGGTATACCCACAGCAAAGAAGACAATGAGGCCTTCCAGAAGCTCCAAGTTGAGGTGTGGGTCGTCTACAACGGTCTGATGTCTGTCAAGCCATTTGACGCAGCAGTCGTGGGACAAAAGTTCCAGTCGGATATGAATGTCAAGAAGCTGATTGCGCAAATGCAACCTATTGTTGACAAATTCCTCAGGTTGGAGCGCATTCGTCAGCGACGGCGCGACGAGGACGATTAGGCTTTTGACGGCTCTGGAAAATGTCACGGAATTCTTGAGGTATTCTAGATGGACGGAACAGTGCGTAGACTTCTATATGTGGTTGAAATTGGGGCTGGCTTCCCTTTTGGTAGCTCGCCGTGCATTGTGACGGGCTTCTTCCTCTGATCTTGTCAGCAAGAAGCGGAAGATCTGGGCGTACACATGGGCTCTTCAACTTAGTTATCAAGAGGCGAATTTATCGAATGTTCTCATCCGAACATAAGAGGTATCGAACTTAGAGTAGGTCCACATTATCTTAGATGCAAGATATTCGCCATATGTACTATTGTCAAAAGACAATTTTGAGGCTCTGTTGCTCTTTCTTCCTCATTGACATTTTACCTTTGACCTGTTAAGCAACTACGATAACGGTTATGGTCACCATTGAGGACGCCAAAAATGCAGAAGCCAGTATCCAAACCAAGAAGCAACAGCTGGATGACCTTGACAAAGAGACATCCAAAACGAGATTGTGAATGTGAGTATCGAAAAAGCTGTTGCAGAGAAGACAGTGTGGTTAGACAAGCTCAGGGAGGACCGTGATACGCAAAGAAAGAAAGAGGCAGAGGTCAGTGCAATTGCAAAGCTCTTTCTCGATTGAAAACTAATTTGCAGCTGACAGACCAGGGAAAAGCAAATTGCCATCTTTAAAGATGCTTTCAAGCTCCTAATTACCTTCCACAGCGTCAGATTTTCAGAATTCGTATACCAATTTGTACCGAGGCTGGGAGAATTCTTCGTATCGTGCAGGCAATGGGGCGAGCTTCCCGCCTGCGTTTTGGGTTACAGACGTGACTTTTGATTACAGGGTTTCTGTCAGACCAAGAGGCGTTTTTGGATATAGAATTAGGTCTGCATTGTAGAACCATCAATATAGAAGATGAAAAATATGAGCCCTACAACTACACTTGTGTGAATTGGAGGTCCACATCTCACGATTCCGATTCAATGGCCATTGTTCTCAACCTCAGAATAATTTTCCTACCAGGCTGTTCCTTTTCCTGTCTTTGCGAATCTTCACGAACATAGAACCGCCAGCAGTTGTGGTTATCAACCAAGAGCGCCACCGCGACACAGACCCTTGCAATGTCGAAGAAACGGCAGCTGGATGAGCTTAACGAAGAGCTCTCTAGCATCGAATCCAAGCTCCTCGCACTGAGCGTCAAAACGGCCACCGCCGAGAAGACAGCCTGGCTAAATAAGCAAAAAGAGGAACGAGATGCTCAGCGACAGAAAGTACAAGAGGTCAGTGCCCTGATCAATTCTCATCTGAGGGTTCACGCGGGCTGACTTGTTCAAGGCCATAGAAAAGCAAAGTTTTCTATTCCGGGCGACATTTGATCGAGTGTCGAACATCCTTCTCTGGCCGGACACTGCCGCTAGTCAACGTCTAGCGGCAGAAGAAAAGGAGTGGAAGGATGCGTGCAGCGATGTCCTCGCAGCCGAAACCAAAGCAGTGAAATCAACGAGGCAAAAGCTACTGACAAGGCGTGATGTAAGGATCCATCCAATCTGTCTGTGGCTCGAAATACTGACCATTATTGAAGGCTCTGCTTATTACTAAACGGTTGATACTGGCAAACTACAACGATGACGAGGAAAGCCCAATACCCGATGACCAGAGTAAAGAAGAGCCTTCCCCTTCCGAATACCAACAAACCATCGATAGACTCACTGTCGAAAATGAGAGACTTCAAACGGTCTTGTCAGTTACGCTGAATCAATTGAGGGACGCCAAAACATCTCGGGATACTTTCAAAAGAAATCTAGCAGACAAACAACGCGACGTTGATGCTCTGAAAAAGGCTGTGAAGGGTTTAGAATATCAAAAATCGCAATCGGAAACCGCGGAATCCAAAGCGCAAGAGGAGGTAACAAAGACAAAAGAAACCCTGAAGACTGCAAATGACCAGATTACCAAGCTGAATACGCAAATCACGAACATGACCGCGCTGTATAAAGTGGGGATAGCTGCGCGGCTGGGCTTTATGGAGAATACCAAACGATTCTGCGTCAATGGGACTATGCTGAATGTCAGAGGCACACCCAATTTGGTAGTTATCGAGGCAAGAAACATTGCAGTCCACCATGGTAACTTCAGAGCCGACTTCGATCTCATCTATAAGAACAACGCGATAAGTATCACGCCGGATCAACAGAAATATTTCAAGGAGATATACGGACTGCCGGATACTTTCACTATTGATTGTGATAAGATGTGGAATATTCTCAGCTTGCGTGGGACCATGACCGCATGCCGTTTTGGGACCGAGTACACCTACAACAAAGAAGACGAGGAGACATTCACGAGGGTCTTGAATGATTGCTGGTCTCTTTGGACACAGTACAAGAAGAATGAGCAAAGGAGCAAGGAGGCCTGCGAGAGATTTGATGGTAACGCAGACATCACCGTGGGAATGAACACGATGCAGACCATTGCAGACAAGTTCAGCAGATCGAATCGATCGCGGCCAGGAGTCTTCAGTACTTCCAACCTGATTTGAGGACTACTTATCGTTTAGGTATCTTTTCCTGGGCCGCGTTGGGGTCTTCCAGGAGGCGAGATTCCCTGTATGTTATGCCCGAGGACTACACCAGAGGGTATTGAAGGAGCTTTCCGTGCAATGGAGGACTTGTATAGACTTTGAATGATCGATGAACCTAAAGCTATGTCAGATACCTCAAATAAAATGCCGTCATTGTCTTAACCCGGATTGAAATAAAAAGAAGTGCATTGTTATGAAGTCGTAGTAAAAATGGCTCTCTTGAAAGACAGAAAGCCAATATGAGAGATGGAGTAAGGTTGAAGTGAAGTTGGGGGCCAAAAGCAAGGCGCTAAATTTTCCACAAGGCTGAACCTCCCCAACCCCCTCCAACCTCACAACCTCAAGGGACGTCACGACTCCCAAGATGAACAACAATCAGTTCCGCAAACTCGTCCTTGATACACCCGCCCGCCAAGCCCCCTCTTCATCACCCTCAGAAAGCAAGGCCAGCGCCCTATCCCGAAATGGCGCAACGCCCTCTACCCTAGGCTCGCGCATGCGCAGCTCTATTCCCATGACACCGTGAGATCTCTCCCCCCCCTCCCATATACTCCAGACTGACAGGCTTTGTTTCAGACGTACAGTATCAGGCTACAGTAACCCCAACGAATTCGCGCGCCAGCTCGCCGAGCGCTCACAAACCCAACACACCACAAAGAAATTCAAGTCCTCTGCCGCGCCCAAAGGCGCAAAGCTACCCTCTGGCTATGTCGACCGCGCGAAAGCACGAGAAGGAGATGGGGAGGAAGAAGAGGATGATAAGGTGAAGCGGGTCAAGGCGCTGGAGGAGATGATGAAGCTGCAGCAGATCGACGAGCCTACATTTATCAAGCTACGGGAAGAGATACTGGGTAGTGAGGTGGGGATGCAGAGGGCGGGGTTAGTTAAGGGCTTGGATTGGAGCTTGCTAGACCGGGCGAGGAAGGGAGAGGTGGACGTGCTGGATGTGCTGGAGGGGAAGAAGAAAGAGCAAACAGAGGGAGAAGGAGAGGAGGAAGTGGATGTCGATGACGAGTTTGAGAAGCTGGAGGATCAAAATGTGGAGGCTGTCATCAAAGAGAAGGTGGCGAAGAAGGGCGAGATGGCGCCACCCAGCTTGACGGGGAAGAAGAGGAATCGGAACCAAATATTGGCGGATATGAAGGCTGCACGGGAAGCAGCGAAGGCAGCTGCGCAGCCGTCACTCGGATCGAGGTTCAAGAAATTTGGGGCCCCGAGGACGGAATCAAGGATGGAGGTAGATAGCAAGGGACGGGAAGTCTTGATTACGGTTGATGAGGACGGCAACGAGAAGAGGAAAGTCAGAAAGGTCCAGCCAAAGCCTGAGCCAGAAGTCGAGAGATGCCACGGCCTCTTAATGCCAGACAAGGACACCGCGCCCTTAGGCATGGAAGTCCCTGATATACCAAAACCACCAGAAGAAGATGACGAAGAAATCAACATCTTCGATGACGCGGGCGACGACTACGATCCCCTCGCCGGCCTCGAAGACCCCGACTCCGACGAAGATGGCCAACTTTCAGAATCCGGAGAGAAGAAATCTAAACCAGACGAAGAACCTTCACAGCCAGAGCCCGGAAGCATGCCACCTCCACCCCTTCCTTCCAAACCACGAAACTACTTCGGCAGCTCAGATACCCCCAAAGAAGATTCATCCGCTCCCGCAGGCCTCAAAGACCCCACCCTCCTCGCGGCCCTCAAAAAGGCATCCACCCTAAACGCCATTCCACAAGAGCCCTCCAACGCCGAAGAAGCGGCCAAAGAAGCGCGCCGCAAGAAGATGCTGCAGGCTGATGACCGCGACGCGCAGGATATGGATATGGGCTTCGGAAGTTCTAGGTTTGGGGACGAGGAAGACTTTGGGGAGGACAGAGTCAAGTTGTCGGAGTGGGGCAGTAAGGGGGATGATGATGATGGGAATGAGGGTGGGAAGGAAAAGAGCAAGAGGAAACGCGGGCCGAAGAAGAGAAAGGGCGATGGGAATAATGCTGCGGATGTGATGAGGGTGCTGGAGCGGAGGAAGGGGGAGTCGTAGCATCAAAGGTAGAGGGCCGTCTCTCACACTTTGCCCTGTAATTCCAATCATAAGGTCCATGCTGCCAATACCCGACATAGCCTTCAGCAAGTGTTGGTTACTCGTAAAGCACCATGGTCAACTGGCCACGATTCTAGAGCAACTTTAATAGACCGTTTCCTTATATTCATTAAGTGATAGTGGGATGTTGAGCCATACGAGGAAACGGGCCGATGATATTAGTTTTTGTACTTGTGTCTGCGCGAATAGGTTTTCTTTGGCGGATTTATTCTAAAGATAAGCTTTTCGGTGGCTCCGGCTTGCGTCGCAGGGAGCTAAGTACCTATTTCCTTCGAAAGGTATATAGAACCTTCATCGCTGTGAATTATAGAAAGCAATAAGGATTATTTCCAAATCTTTCAAACTCAACTCATTTATCACCGTTTCAGACTTGCGAAATGTGTCTCAGATCTCAGATCTCTTATCAGCCTTACCACACTCATAAGTCTTATGTCTACTCTCCAAGCCCGCGCACTGAGCGACAACTTCGATGCATCTCATTGCGGTGAACCTGGTAAGTCTTGAAGTCTTGAAGTCATGAAAAGTGATGAGTACATGACTATTTGACATTTTTTTACACGCTAGTACTGCGACGTAACCGGAACGAGCGGTTTGCCGCGCTGTTGTGATGGTCTCCGGTGTCAAACTTTCGAGGGGGCCGGGCCTGATCTTGGGAAATATGTTGCCCTTCCTTGACTATTCAGAGTCGTACGGCGTTGCTACTGTTTACCAGAGTCTCTGTCCGCGGTGTCATCAGCAACAATTGGTCTTTCTTACAGGGAGGCCACAAACCATCAGTGTTTGTCTCTGAAGCCTATAATTCTAGAGGATCCCAATACACAGCATGTGATGTTTGGTGCCACGTTCCAAGTGATACAACACACTGCATGAAACGTCTAGTACCACGTCTCCTAGAACATAAGACAGTGTCTATGGTCTGGCCGTTACACGACCGGTTTTACAGGCAGTGAATGGGCGAATGGCTCATTTATTCTTAAATATGTCAGTCGGAATCTGAGTCTAGTCGAGCTTTTCAATTCCAACTCAACCAACTATCCGACAATGCATTTCAAGACACTCGTCCTGATTATGATCTTCACCCGTTGCCAAGCTCACTCACAACCGAGAGACCTGAATTTAGATTCGCTACGTTGCGGGGGTCAAGATACGCCTTCGAAGTGTGTTTACCATATGCTTGGGATTGGTTGACTGTTGTAGGTGCAATCTGCGACAATCGTCTCTTCAAGTGCTGCCCCGGCTTTTTCTGCGATGGCTATTGTGTGGGCCAGAATTGGGTTGGGATAGCTTCATTTCGGAATTGGATCAGAGCGATGTTTCGGGCCATGACAGATTCGAAGGTCTTTCATGGTCAGGTGTCTCGGCTTCTTGCTCAACGCGTACGACGGGTTTCATTGTCTCGCTGTAACAAAAAACGACGCAGAACCACTTTGCATTCTGGCCATTGCAGCTTGACTTCGGCTGGTGCTAAAATTTCAAAGCATCAACGACTATAGATTTCAGTAAATATCTAGGTCCTAGCTACTGGGAACCGACTGACAATTCAAGCCAAATCCCACTATTTTCTTCCATCTAATACGCTATCGTATTCCACGATGTACCTCATCAAACTCGTCGCAGTGCTCATGCTCACTCCCACTTTCCACGCTTGATGCCTCATCTCAAGAAATGAGGCATCGCGATGTATGCCCCGAGGTAAGCTTTCCATCTATTGTCAGATAAATATAACAAAAGAGCTGATCGTTGAAGGCGACCCTTGTTACCCAGACTGGGTTTTCTGGTGCTCGGATTTGATTTGTGTGGGCGGAGAGACATTCGGTCAGCCGGGCCCATGTGAGGAGGTCATACCTTAGGAGTATATTTGGCTTAATTTCAAAAATAAGATCGAGATGGATCTCGGTGCTTTAATTAGAGAATTATGAGCTGGTTAACTATTTCAAAAATTCCGACTCCCTATCCCGTGCATACAATAGTTCGTACTACAGTACGTCCGAAAGAACGCAATTAATATATCCGTACAACAGCTCCTTCACTAGAACGATACTGTTTTGTCATGGACTAGTGGTATGTTGCTGTGTATTCGATACATGTTGTATATAAAGCTCCTTTCAATCCACCTAAATCCGAAAAACAGTTCAAACTGTCAATCTTCATCTAACTACCTGCTAGATAACCGACAATGCAGCTCCAGGTTCTCGTCACGTTTTTGTTCATCGCTACTCTCCAAGCCCGGTCTCTCCTCCCAAAAGACATTGACTCGATGTCTTGCCGAATCCGTGGTAAGTCGCAAATGACATATCAAATTACTTCTTGCTCATATAAGTATTGCAGGTCAATTTTGTTCAGACAACCCCCATTACCCTCTTGTTCACTGCTGTCCCGGTTTTCATTGTTCGGGGCGGCTTAAGAGGCAAATGCCTATGATCACGAAAGAAGGGCTGTAGAGGGTGCTTGGATAAGTGAACACTTGAAGGTGCGTACGAACTTCAAAACAATGAATCCAGGACTAACTGCGCTCCCTAAAAAGTATCATTTTGATGTCACAACTTTCCCATTGCTCTTTTGATTGGACTTCATTTGCGATGGTGTGGAATAGTATGAAAGCGCTACATTTCGAGCTAGATTAGGGTGCAGTTCCGCAGCAATTCATAATCAAAGGTTGTTTCACCCCAAAAGTCTCGGGTTCTTGCTCAGTGCGTGCGAAGTTTGGAATCACGTTTCAAACTAGTGCCACAATTTTTCACCGAGTCTGTTGCCCTCGATTCAGCGCGCAAAATAATTACTCCTTCATTCCAAATATCTTGAACTCGGAAGCCGACACTCGAGTTCTAATTTAGCCTATGTAATGTGGACCTCTTCTATCGAAACTCATCAGCAATTACTTCTCAAATTTGACTTCCAGCCGAAGTATCGAGAACTAGCCTATAAGCTACCATAAAACTTTCACTCTCAGTCATCGTAGCCATTCTCGCGCTCCCTCTCAATGTATTCGGAGCTCCTATGGCCTATGTATTCACTTGATTTTCTAGACATTCCTGAATGCTAACTCGCTAGTTAGGAGGATGATCTTGTCCATCTAGAGGAGAAATGACTGGCTGATTGTTCTTTCAAAGCAGCGCTTGACTTCTCTCCTGAACACAAACTAACAACCCTATGAAAGTCAGATGGAACCACGTTCCATTGATTTCTTATATAATTATAAATATAATTAATTGGACGATTTAAGGTAATAGAAAAATAAAACTAAAAATCAAAAGAATAAAAACTAAAAAAATAAATAATAAAATAAATAATAAATAAAGTTTTATATTAACTATTTAACTACCTAATTCTTTTATTAATACCTTTTTCCTATTAATACCTTCTTTTTACCAATATCTTTTTTCTGCCATTTTTTTTGTTATTTTTTTTTACTATTTTTTTTTATTATTTTCTTTTGTTATTTTTTTTTTTTATTAATGCTAATAATCCAAAGTTTAGTAATTTAAAAAAAACTAATAATTTAAAAGGAACTAGTAATCTAAAGGGAGCCAATAATCCAAAGGGGGCTAGTAATTTAGAAAAGGCCAGTAATCCAAAAAAAAAATAAAAAAATAAAATAACAAAAAAAAAAATTCTTTAAATAAAAATTCTAACTTTGAAATAAAATCCTGCCTATAAGCAAAACCTTTTTTATTTAATATAATAAAAATAATTTTAAATAAAGTTTTAAAAAACTTATTTTTGTTATATATTTTACTGTATAATTTTATTTTTTAATTAATATACTAAAAATATAATTTTTAGGCTATTAATATACTATAATTTATAGCATACCTTAAATTCAATGGAACTCGTTCCATCTAACTTTCATAGGGCAATTGTTCGCAATATCACCCCGGGAAAGTTGCCGTTAGAGGTCTCATGATTGGGCCAGTGTCACACACCAGTAGCAACTCACGGAGTCCGTTCTCCAATCTCATCTCGAGGCTTCGACTTAAAAGAATCACACATATACAACAATTCGCTCCTTCACCTCTCTTTGTGCTCAGGACGCTGGTTTCGGACACCGACGTTCAAGCTGCGGCCAGCATATAAGAAATGATCGTTCCCTATCCTCAACAAAGCCAACAAATCTTCAACTTCTTTACCGTACTTTTCATAGCCAGACAGACCTCGAACCCACCAATCACAATGAAGTTCTCCTTCTCAGCTACTATCGCTCTCCTAGCCCTCTCTCTCAATGCTTCCGGCACACCTCTTGTAGATTACTCACCTCGTACCCCCGTTTTCTATATCCACAACGCTAATCGGCAGACAGGAACGCCAGCGTAACGCCACTCTTCTCACAAGGGGCTCCGGGGCTCCCGGAAACAGTGTTGGGCAGGATGTCGCGGGGTCGTTCGCCTCCGCGGTTTCCGACACAGGGAAGGCATTTGACGAAGTAATGACGGGCCTGGTCCGCATCGTGCAACAACTGTGAGCTACGGGTCTCGACTTTGAGATGAGACGTTCTCGGCGTTCCACTCTCTGCGTCTGCTTGGAGCAATGCCAAAAGGTGTTGACGATTACGAGTTTGCCAGATGTTCAAACATAGTTGGGGGATCCTGGCATGGGATAGTTTGCTGTGTTCTAGAAGATGAAGGCTCGCTGGCTGTGGTGTCAAGAACAAATCAAATTACATTCGTTCAAATGGTTTTGCGTCAAACATAACGTGGCAGGCCCATCAGTGCATCTTTGTGCAGTATTAGGGCAATATTAGACAACGACAATCCGCCTTGTTGAGATCAAGGGCCATAACAGTTCTCCCTTCCGCCATATCTTCGGAATCCGTGAAGAAGGAATAGGACACTTTAGAGCGCATTTTCTCTCCACGGTGCCGAGCTATGCAGAGAGAGAGTTAAGCTGCAAATCTGTACAACGCAATGGCGATCTTCCCCCGGCTTCCGCCTGCCAGCCGGAAACCGAACTCACTCACCCACTTCTTGAAAGTCTTTAAATAAAAAGTAGAATGAATCATGAGCTCACTCCACCCCCACCATAATAAGATCACTATGAAGTTCCACCCCACCATCCTCGTCTTACCTCTTGGCATCTGCACAGCACCACTTGTACGCATAGATATACAGCATGTGCCCAGAACTAAAGGAAAGACTAATGAGAGTATCGTAAGATGAAAACACCGTCGCCGCCTAGAACGACGTTTTGCTCAGCGCGCGATCTCCAGACGCTGCTATTGCGTCCTTTGGTGATAACAGGCCGCGCCAAGTGGGCGTACACGCTATAATCGACGATGCACTGTACGTTGTGCATTGCGCCCGCGACGACGCCCTCGATGCAGCGAGGTTCGCTGGAGCTGGCCTTTCGGATTCAAGTATCGACAACAACAACGATATCGAATATCGATGATGGGGGGATAGATGCGAGATGCCTGGACCCGTTGGAGAACGCAGTGCTCGTAGACGAGGTTCTTGGCGACGCCTCGGCAAGCGTTGCGGTCAAAAGATGAGCAGGAGGAGGAGAGGGGATACGCCGCTCGCTAGAGTGGGAATGTTGGAGCGGGGAATGAGGTTTAGATTTTTGTGCCGGTGGGGATGAAAGGTGAGGAGTTTGATTTCAGTGTTGTCCATCATGACTAGGCTGTTAAGGAAGTGGATTGGTGGTGCGCGTTCGGATTGTTGCGCGAAAATCGGCGGCGGCTTGAGGGATGAGGTGGGCAGTGGAGGGTTAGGTATTGCTATGTGTTTAAAGGAGGGATGTTTCTCTAGGTGAAAAGATCAATTGCAATTCAAAGGTTGCACCACACTTACCTGTCCAGAAGAAAAGGTCGTAGCCGCGCCCGGACTGGAAAGCAAGGACTTTTCATTTCTTAGCACTCTTCCCACTAACAAGCTTCTTCCAAAAGCTCATCTTCCTGCCTCCACCCTTCTCGCTACTGACCCCCAAACTCCGCTTACTATCGCGCCTCCTCTGTTCCGGCCGGCCCCCGTTCTCCAAGTACTGGATTTCTTCCCACTCGCTCCTTACCCTCCTCACAATCGTAAAGAAAACATCATCGAGATTCGTCCGCACCTTCGCGCTACACTCCAGGAAATCTACGCCCAGCTCCGCCGCTAGCTCCTTCCCCTCCCTCAAGCTCACCTCTCTGTGCTCGCCCAAGTCCGCCTTATTACCCACCAGCATCACACCTCTGAACTTCCCATCCCGGTACACGTTCCTCGCCGTCGCACCGGTCATCTGCAAAGGATTAGGGGTTGGACTGCGAGAGTTGAACTGCTCGCGCTCCCAGGCCTCGCGCTTCACGTGCTGGATCTCGGTATAGAAGGAGCGAGCTTTCTGGAAGGATGACCGAGAGGTGATGGAATAGACGACGAGCAGGCCTTCGGAGTCCCGGATCCATTGGTCACGTAATGCGGTGTATTCTTCTTGGCCGGCGGTGTCGAGTAGGTCTAGCATGCATTGCTCTGAGTCGATGAGGCAGGATTTGCGGTAGGCGTCTTCAAGGGTCGGGTCGTAGGTTGTAGGGAAGATTTGTTGAACGAACTGGATGTGATTCAGTATTTGAGATCACCTTGAAGATAGCTTTTGTGGACAAGTCTTCGAAGTTGTGGAGGAAGGAGAGAGAGACTTTGGACACCTGAGGCTTCTATGTCGTTGGACTCGGCTCAGTGAGAGATGTAAATAATGAAGCGCTTGCTTCAGCTCCCTGGAGTGCTCAAAATTCATCCGCCGGGCCCTCGCGATCTCAATACACCCAACATACGAAGAGAAAATCTAGGTTCCGGATTGCGGGGTCTGAGAGTTTCGTCGAAGTGGGGGCTGTGGGTATCTCCTCACCCTCCTCGCATGAAAAATCCGTCACGGGATTTAACGCTGTCAAAAAATGCCAACTTGCCCACTCCAACGAAGCTGAACAAGAATATCGTGTTTCTGTATAGCAAAAGTCTTACCTGGGTCGTGATGGCCGTCTTTCCCACGCCTCCATCTCCCAGAATGCCAATCTTATACTGCGCTCTCTTGGGCGGCATCGCGTCAATCTTGGATTCGAAAATAGAATCGGCAATGTAAAATTAGCAGCGGGAAATTATGTATCAAGGAGACTTCTTTTTCTTCTCGTGAGAGGTCGCGGGGTGTTACTGTAGTTGAGAGCGCGCCGACCCGGAGGTGTGACAGAATCCTGCGTTGCTGCATTTGCATGTGCAGGAGGCACAGTGGACTTTATCCGAATATCCACAGGCGGCTTGCAGGGGTGCCGAGGGAGGTGCAGATGTTGGTAACATTGCCAGGCAGGAGAGAGGGCGTATGTATGAAATTGAAGGGGCGCGAGTTCTGCCTGTGAATGAGATTCCAGATGGGTCAATGGAGGTAACGCGGTCCCGAGGTTGAGGGGAAGAAGCTGTTGATATTCACAGATTCACAGGGCTCGGTCCCGGCCTTGGACTTGTCGAGGGTCGGCATTGTGAGTTCGGCAGACCTGAAAAGGGTATATGTGCGTGTTTTGGTCTTAGTAGAGAAGAAAGTTCGAAGTGGTGAGCTAGTCCTGCCCGCGCCAACGCAGTAATGGTTCGATTTTGGAGGGGTTCGAGCTCGGTACCTGTGAACAAGTATTCGGCGAACTTGAGCCTCAATTGTGAGACTGATATAAGAGTGATAGTAATCTAGGTCCGAGGACTTGGCATGCATTGGAGGGAAAAGGGTTGACAAAAGAGTAGAAGAGGAGTGGGGGAGAGAACAAGGGATTATGAAGGCAGATTAACTTTCAACGCCGGAAGGAAAGGTGCTCAACTCAAGACCTTGCTTCCACGGCCGATTGAACCATATTTCTTCCCAAGTAGGAACGCGCTTGCAATCGTGGTACCGGCTACATTCACCTGTTTTGTTGATCAAGGAAGCTGTTGATAATTTCGATCAAAGTGAAACCCGGGAAAGACTGGCGGAGACCTCTGTAAATGCCGAATGGGATTCGTCTCACTTTTTCAACGGTTCATGTTCGTGTCCACGAGCTGCAAGATGAGGAGATCTGATAAGCTGTGCATGTTCTGTGCATGTTGTTGAGCCAAGAGGGCAACCGCTCCTTCTACTTCGGGCAACAGACTTTTCGGAGATTTACAGTGCAGAAGCGAGAGAGGGCGCTGTGGAGAAGGGGAAAGCACGAGATTCTGAATGAGAAAGAAGAAGAAATATACGGATGTATGCTTCCGCCTACATTCCGAGGTATGCTTCTGTGACAAACAAATGAAGGAGCTAGAAAGAAATGAAGAAGGTGAAAAGAAAAAATGCTGGATGTCGTCGAGAATGCCAGAATGCACTTGATGGAGATCCATAAAAAGGACGGCTTCTGATTGGCCAGCTCAGGCGCCCCCTCACCAGGGGTCTTCAGCCACTTCACTTGTGCACCGCCGCATCTTGGAGAACGATGATGTCGATGATGCTCGATGCCTGGAGGACGATGTTTCTTCAACTGTAATTGATAACTTCATTCTTGTATTGGTTCTCTCCCGAATAGCATCACTTTACGTTTGCGTCGCCGTATACAGGAAGATACCCGCTTCTGTCATAGTCTGTTTTGATTCAGATCCTCCACGACTCCACCATCCAGAAACACGACAGGAGCCAGCTCCGCTTCACGAACGATACGACATCTTGAAGAGCACGACTCTTCTACAGCTCTAACACCTCACCTCGACTTGCGCATTCTCTAGACACAAATACTGCGAGTCAGAGCCCATGCTACCTCCGCCGGGCCTCGAGCCCTCCCTCCTCTCCTCTGCACCTCCAACATCTCTCCTCTCCGTGGCCCTCTCGACAGCCACCTCTATCCTCCCCATAGGCGTCGACTACCCCTCGCCCACTACGCTCCTCGCGACCGCTGCCGCTACCGCAACCGCGATCTTAGAAGCCGACCTCTCATTTACATCCTCGAAGCCCCCTCCGCCCCCCGACAATGGCGAATGTCGCCTTCTCGGCCCCTTCGCAATATTCGTACAAGGTGCGTTAGGATGCTTAGCCTTACTAGCACTGGTATACAAGAGATGGAGGGAAAGACCACAACGACCCCTGAAGATCTGGTCCTTCGACGTCTCGAAGCAAGTCGTGGGCAGCGTGCTCGTGCACATCGCGAACCTGCTCATGAGCATGTTATCTTCAGGGCAGCTCAGCATAAAGCTAGATGCTGCGAGTGTCAGCAGGAGGATGGTCGATGCGGATGGGAACTATAAGCCGAACCCGTGTTCGTTTTACTTGCTGAATTTGGCGATTGATGTAGGTTATCCTCCCGTAGAGGAAGAGAAGAGAATGGTACTAATATGCTACGAAATAGACGACAATAGGGATCCCGATTCTCATATTCCTCCTACGGATACTTACAGCCCTCTTTGCGCTCACGCCCCTCGGCAACCCTCGCGAATCCATCGAGTCAGGCAACTACGGTTCCCCGCCGAAAGCGTGGTGGTGGTTTAAGCAGAGCATGATCTATTTCATAGGCCTCATGGGTATGAAAATCTGCGTGCTGATCATCTTCCTCGTCCTGCCCTGGATCTCTAGAGTAGGTGATTGGGCTTTGAGATGGACGGAAGGCGACGAGGCATTGCAGGTGATCTTCGTAATGCTGGTGTTCCCGGTGATCATGAACGCGACGCAGTATTATATTATCGATAGTTTCATCAAGAAGAGGGAGCAGGGGCACGAAAGGTTGGAAGGGGAGGACAGTGATGAGGATAGTGAAGACGGGGATAGCATCTTTGATGAACCAGCCAGCGATGAGAGAGACGATGATCCAGAGATCAAGGATATGGCGAAGGCAGCGCAGGGGGTGACGGGTGGTAAGAAGCCACGTACACTGCAGACAGGCAGTAAAGACTACGATCCCATGTACGATGGTGAGAGCAGTCCTACGGTGGTCGGCAGCGCGAGTAGTGGGAAAGGAAGCGCAAGTACCGGCGAGAGGGAGCGGCTTGTACAGGAAGATGATAGAGACGGGAAGAACACGCCGCAATAGAACGTTGGGGATGGCTCTGGGGCGTTTATGTTAATATACATGTATCTACCGGGTCGATGGATTGTACAGTCTTTTTTGGCATGGCGTACGGCATTGCATAGGTTCAGCCACAGGCCACAGGCATAGGCATAGCGAGTTGTTTTGGAATGAGATATCCTTCTTGGCTCTATTCCGCTCTTGCCATCGTAGACCTCCTGCAATTGTGATCTCATCCTAGTGGATGGCATGTCACCCCTTGCCCAGCCTCGATATAGTAAGAGTAGGCTTCAGTCTAACAAGCATCCAAGCCGAACGATGTGGCAATACCTACTATTAGTAGCGGTCTCAACCGATTCTCTGTTTCCGCCTTACCCACACCTCCCTCTCCTCTGAACCATTGACAACTTCTGCGTCGGACCCCGCCCCGCGCTCACGCAGCTCGACCTCCCAGATCTTAAGCCTGTAATTCCCGCGATCTGCCCGGCCCGAGAACAGATCAAACGACCAGCCATGCTTGGGACACGTGATGCCCGCGCTGAGCGCGATGCCAAAGTCCTCGATGTCGAACGGGGCGCCGCGCGACAGCGGGTACGATGCGTGCGGGCATTGCTTCTTTCGTCAGCAAAATGCGTTCAGACGTGTTGATTTGTCTTTGTTTCTATTGCAGCTATTTGGACTAATGGGAAAGGAAACACACATGGTCTATGGCGTGGAATTTGCCCTTGTACTGGAATACGAGGACCTGGTCTCTCAGGTCGGCTGTCTCGTCGACGTCGTCCGCGAGGCAAACAGCGGTTGCGGTTGATGTTGCAGCGCCGTCTGTTTTTGGGACGTGGAAGACCTTGCAGCCCTTTGACGACGCCAATACAGTGTCGAGATCGGAGTCGAGATCCGGAAAGGACGATGCAGGACCCGCGCAGAACCAGGTGGAGCGCGCAGACGGCGGCACTTGGAAGGCTCGGAAGACGCCATTCAGCATCTCGACCCTGGTCGTTCAGCAGCACTCTTTCGGCGCGTTTGCAGGCGGATTGATGGACTTTGAGAGTTTTGACTGCTCAGGGTGTTGATTGCCGAGGAGGACCACACTATGTAATGTACCTTATACAGTAACCTAGTCAGTTAGCGTCAGCACTGTGGGATATGCAGTCCTCCAGCTCAACTTGTTTATGGAGGAAAAGTCCAGTGACCTGTAACCATAGTCTCTGATGAGGTACCTGTTCCCAGTTCCATTGATGTATTGATGGATGCTGGAATGCTCGTTTATATCTGGAGCAGAAATCACGCCAGGGCCTTGAAATAGTATTTACTTTATCGTTCAGAGGCTCTTTGCGTGTTCTGTTGTATGAATGTTCGTTCGTTTGCCTGGCTTTGATGCAACAGCAATCACGTTCGTCGATCACCCAGATGGTGCTCGTGTGGCGGGGACTCTGAGAAGGGTAAAGCTGGAACGTCAACTTGCGAGGATGCCCTATGCTTGTTGCCCCATGCTTTATGGCGATGGCAGTCTTTTCAAAATCTTATTAAAGCAGAACTTATACTGTCAAAGTCTGCGTTGCTGCCAGGTTCTACGGCCGGGTTCTCGACTTCATGGATGAGCAAATATACTGAGAACTCCACCACGATAGGGGCTTCGAGGTCTCACTTAGTACGAGAAGATTTCTGATCTTCTCGAGGAGTTCACCAACCATGAGACGAGCTAAGCAGCCTAAGCGAAGTTTCTGCAATTGCTACTATCTAGTACTCTTGCCTCAAGCACTGTGGTACTGGAGACTTTTGATAGTGAATTCCGCTACCATTGCTGTCAACGCTTGAAATTGCTTCCCGGACCCTGAAGATATATAGAGATACTATGTATATCGCTGAAAACGCGATAAATTTCTGGGCATATAGATTCAGTCTTGATTTCCTGCTTAATCGTACGCCCAAACTCCTGCTTGATGATCATCCCGCCCACTTTTCCAGTAATCCTCCACTATCTCCCCCAATCTCCATCATAAATACTTAAACCCATTCATACATTCCGGGCATCACTTCCCTAACCTGTCCCCAAATTGCCAGTCAGCACTTTCCTCTCCTCAAAGAGTCCTCATCTTCTTCAAGCCATGTAACTCACCCTCCCAGCCAAAATATCCTTCCGCAACGCAGCCCACACCTCCTCTAACGACACACCAGGAAACATATTCAGCGCCATCTGAAACACCTGCTCGAGCGTCATTCGTCGTCCGCTGCCTGGACTGAGGACGCCACGCGACGCGATGGGGCCCCATGGTGGGTTGAGGGTTTGGGGCCCGAAGAGACCGTTGTTGAAAACGAGTGGCATTTGGAAGATTTGATCTTAATTTCTTCGCAAAAAAAAAAGAATCTTTTCCGTTTCCTGCGATTTTTGAATTATGGAAGCTCTTCGGGTGCTGTTCCTTTTGAAGTCACGACTCCATAGTGCGGGATTTACGCTATGAGCGCTTTACGTCTTGAGTATGCGGTATTTATGAAATTAGGATCAACTGTGCGACAACTGATGTATTAGCGGATCGATATGATTTTATGAGCCATTTTTGAATTGTTGGTATGTGTTCCGTTGCGCGTTGTTTAATCGCTCGTTGCTTGCTAGCGCGGTGTGTACGACGATGTGGTTTGTTACTAGCTGTCTACCCGCACTAAGAGATTTTGGATCAATCAGAGATCCAAAAGACGTTATTTGTAGCTACATACTACCTGCTAATACAATAGCTTGTGCAGCGTTCGTTGGACTAACGCCTTAGCTTGGATGTACATGTCAGGTTGCTTTTGGAGCAATGCCGGGACTCAAGTCGCATACTTCCCGCTTTTCACCGCACCATGCGGCGTCTTCTCAGCGTGAACATCAAAAGATTCAGTATTCCATTTACATGTCTTCAATTACTCATTCACATCTCCATTTACAAGCGGTCTTTCCCCTCCCCGTTCACGTTCCTAATAGTGTGAGCTGCACTTTGCCCCTGACCACCCACAGCAAGGTGGTCAGGATCCATGCTGATTGGTGAATCGATCTTTGACCTTTCGAAGCTCCCTTCCGGTCCTGTGGCAGTGGACTTCTGTTGTGCAGCTGCAACTACTGCTTTGAGCATCACTGCTCCTTTACTGCAAGGGTTGGGCATGATTATCTGGGCAATGTTCGAGGTTCTGGAGTTAGATTTTTCTGTGGGGTTCGAAGCTAATGGTGTTTGAAAAATGGATAAAATCTCACATAAGTATGCGAAGGCTCTCAAATACTCGCTGGGAAATCCATCTCTGATTCAAAGTCTCGCAGTTATTGTTCTCCGACCCCCTTCTCAAGTCCACCTCCACAAAAACGTCCAGCCCCCACCATTCACTTCCCTCGACTTCAACCAATCATTCTCAATATCGCTCAGCATGACCGCAATAACATCCTTCTCCGTCATCTCTGGGTGCACGAACTTCGTGTACTCCAGGACTTGGGTGAGGGTCATTCCTGGCTTGCCCCAGAAGTGGAATCGAAGAGATCTTGGGGTGCCGGAGGGCGAGAAGCAGTCGATGGCGGAGTGTCGAATATCCATTTCGGGGGTTGGGAAGTTCTGGAACGAAGTGCTGTTGTGATCGAGCTCTTGATGTTGCTTGGTTTCTATTGCCTACTTTGAGGGCATGGCTTGCTTAAATGCTTGGGGCAGAATGACATCGAAGAGAGTCACGGAATCACGCCGAAGTTATTCACCTCTATATCCGTGAATGTTCCACTGACTTCCAAATCTTGGGATCATTCGTAAAACACATTGATGTCTTAGTCTCGATTCTCAGCATGTTTTAGCGTAGCATTACAATGCTATGGAAGGCTCTAGTCATATCTTCCCGCGTATGCGAGACAACATTATCAGTGAGACAGGTAGCTGAGCCTGCAAGCTATCATGATAGGGAATGAAAAACGATAACAAATAAATACAAGGCACAACTCGGCATTGACCAGAGGTATCGATGCCCCTTTTTCTCGCTTAGCGTTGAGGACCCACCTCTCTGAGATCCCATCGCTTAATTACTCTGCGACCCCTTTCCATGACATCCGATGATTATGAGTTTCGAGATTGGTATTTGATAGGATGGATGCAGATATCGGTCAGAAGATCTCGCGTCAATAGAGCCGGACTATTTAGGGCTATTCTTACCCCACCTTGTCCCCATAGGTAAGACGAAGCATTCGTGTAATATCTACTAATTATGATTTTTAATTCGTAATGCTTGGAGCAGCAACACGATGATTCACCACCTCCTGTCTCAGAACCCTCCTAAACCACTTCTTAGGCCTCGACTCCTCCCTCCACGCCTCGAAATGGGACGAGCTCCGGAGCACCGGCTTCGCGCCCTGGGATCGCGGGGTGCCGAACCCAGCGCTCGAGTATGTGCTAGCGGAACGTAAGGATTTGCTTGGGGAGCCGGTGAGGGCTGATAGGAGAAGGAATAGGGCGCTAGTGCCGGGGTGTGGGATGGGGTATGATGTTTTGTCGTTGGCTGCGTCTGGGTATGATGCGTATGGGCTGGAGGTGAGCGATAGGGCGTTGAGTGGGGCGACGAAGTTTGAGGTGGAGAGTGTTGGAGGGAAGAGTATAGGGAGAGGGACGAGAGGGTGGGGAAGGGGAAGGTCAGGTTTGTGGAGGGGGATTTCTTTAAGGATGATTTTTTTGAGGAATGTGGAGGGAGAGGGGAAGTTTGATGTCTTGTTTGATTACACGGTTTGCTTCCACTATTCAAAGTTGCGGGGGCGGCCTTGAGCTTAAATTGGTCAGTTTCTGTGCGCACTGCCGCCATCGCTGAGACCTGCTTGGGCCTTGAGGTTTTCTCAGCTCTTGAGTCCGACGGGGAGGATTATCTACCTTGAGTTCGCTTCCACGGAAACAGTAAGCTCTGGCGGCCCACCACATGCTTTGCCTCCAATAGTCTTTGAAGGCCATCTTCCACGGCCAGGACAGGAGCTGCCTTATGATGAACAAGGCAACATCGATGTGAGAAAATTGGGGGAGGAAGGCAAAGATGGATTGGTATGGCTCGCGCACTTCCATCCGAAGAGAACTCATCAAGTCATTGGCATTAGGTATGATGAGGATGGAAATGTGTTAGATTGGATAGGCGTTTGGGCACACAAAATAATTGTATGACTCTTGGATGTTGCACGGTAATGCAGCCGTTTCAGACCCTTCGGAAAGATGCCACTGTCTTGGAGCTGCGAAATACCTGTCAACTGGAGAGAAGAGGTCAAGGTAGCGGTGCTACAGAGCGTAGGCACCCTTTATATTTATAGAAAACCTCGCAGCGGGCACGGAGAAGGTCCACTCCGCCTGGGTCATTGTAAATCCGTGCTGCTTGATCTCTCTAAGGCAAGCGTACGAATACGTGAGCTAGCCAAAGTATATATTGACATATAAGGAGATCAAAAGCAGGTCGCATTACCGCGGACACCTAGCTATATGAGAACAAGATACTGGATATGAGGGGTCTGCAATTCCGTGCTGGTCTTAGATCTTTCATCGACATGATAAACAAACCTCAAAGACAGTGAATAGTAGGTACGCTTACATAGTCCTTTCAGCCCTTCCAGCATATCGAGGTGTCATATGTTCGGATTGCTGAACCCGGCTATTGGCATATTGAGTACCATCGGGCTTTACGTCCACGTGCTGCCAAACGGCCTGGTTAAATTGCCCCAATGTAGACCAAAACCACTGCATCACGGACACCGATTCCGAGAGCTTCATATAAACACCCAACCTGATAGGTCGATGTTATGAAGTGCGTCAGCAGAGCCACGTTGTGCGGTTGCACAAATATGCAGGTGGTAAGCAGTAGGCCTAAAAGCACGTTTTCACCACGCTAGCAGCACAGCAGCAATACTAACGGGCACACGATTTCCTAGTGCAAGCCAAACTCACCAATCATTTTCATTCCATCACAGCCGCCAAGATTAAGTTCATGGATTTTGGCGGCCTGCTAAGCTTAACTTTCCCGCGCGGGATTTGGATCGCGTACCCGCAAGCGAAGATCGTGACATTTTTGCAGAAGGTCACAGCGATGATCTATATATGGGCGCGGGCCAGGTGTTTAGGCGTGTTCTAGGGCGCAAGTTTAAAGCGCTACCGTTCCATTTTCCGTAAGCTGAAAGTGAGGTGTTGACGTTGTATCACGATGTCCACTTGCGCTTACCACACTTAATATGTGATGCGTGGGACAAGCTCGTGGATAAACACCAGACTCTTCTCTTCTTTCACAACGAACTCGGGGATGAGGCTGGGTCTTCTGTCTTTCAAGTTATGACGATGGTATCTCTCCTGGCGGGGAGACCACCTCCTGGAGTGACGCCGAACTTCGTTGATCCGTCGTCTTTGAGGTTGCTTACACTGATTCTCGTTCCGATTTTGATGGCTGTGACCATCACCTCGGTGGTGACTCGGCTGTCTTTCAACTTTCGGTCGATGAAGAGATTCGCCGCGGATGATGGTGAGACAGAACATCATAATTGTTGATATACAAGTGGTTTCTAACAGGATCTTTCTTAGTCTGCTGTATTATCGCGATAGTCGTTGTCATGGCACAGTGCGGGCTGTTGTTGGCAAGTGAGTGAAGATGAGAATGTCCGCGGAATAGTAACTGATATTTCCCCAGCGCTAAAGTATGCTCGCCATTCGTGGGACGTTCCTAGATCATGGGTCCTCGACCCTACACATCTCAAGGTAAAGAAGGCCAACTCGCCGAGATGGGACTGTACACTTAATTCATGACTTCCGTAGATCTCAACCTTCACTCAAGGATTCCTCAGCATCTTCTCCCTCGCCTTCTCGAAACTCTCCATCCTCTTCCTCTACCTCCGAATTCTCCCCACAGACCGAGTAAACCGATATGTCATTTACGGTGGAATGGCCTGGACGATCGCGACGTACCTCCCCTCCATAATAACGCAGTCTTATTTTTGTGCACCGCACGCGGGGGAGTCTTGGGATGTGGTTGTGATCTTAAGATGCAAGAAGACGTTTGCGTGGGAAATAGCATGGACGGCCATGGATCTGGTGCTGAACCTATTCCTGCTCGTCTTGCCTATCCGGTATATCCTGAAGATGCACTGGTCTGCGCCGAGGAAGGTCGGAGTTGTGCTCTGTTTGATTGCTGGGCTTGTGTAAGTCGACATGCAATACACTTTCCTTGAACGACCTGACATTGATATAGGGTCGTGGTTGCCTCTGCCTTAAACGTGTACTATCGCGTCCAAATACGACGCATAAACGATACGCTGTGGAACACATGGGCATTACACATATGCCTCATGTACGTGACCTCCATCCTCATTCAACCTGCACGCAACTAACAAAGCAATCAGCGGCGTTGAAGTCCAACTTACCCTGATCCTCGGCTGCATCCCCAGCATCTTCTCGAAACACGAAAGCAGCGATCCAGAACCCACCAAAGAGCTGCAAATTTCCATGCGAAGTCTCAGCCGCTCGCCCTGGGCGGACAACTCGTCTGAAAAATCGACGTCGCACTTGCAGAATCATCCAAACGCGAAAGAAAGGAGGATTGTGACAAAAATTGTGCCGGCAGTGCCGAGGGAAAGGAGCTTTGAGATGGGGATCACGAGGGAGGTGGAGTTTCAGCAGAGTAGTTCGCGGACGAGTGTCAATTCTGAGTTTGTTTGAGATTGCGTACATGGTTTGACTGGCTTCAATACCATCCCTTGTTTCTGCCACATCGCCGTTTCATGGTGCTTCGTCCTTCTCGAATTCATTTTCAATTTCAGCTCAGCTTCACTCTGTACGATAATGGACCGGTTGGCACCGAAGCCATTGCTGTGCCATCGTCCGTCCCACCGCCCGCACAGCCGGATCCATCTCATTCCTATCGACAGCTTCCAGACGATCGAACAATGCATCGAACGTGCCTTGTGTAGAATGCCCACGAAATGCGAGCTGGGCCATTAGGAAAGCCGTAGAATGGTAGCCATCATAGTCGATGTTGGCTTGGAAAGGGTAGCCGAGGATCCGAAAGCCTTGCTCGGAATAATCGTAGGTGATCAAGGAGGATGGATCGATGGGCGTGTGGATATGGACTTTGACATTGGGAGATCCATCAATGACCACTTGCCCTGGGTACAGCATGATGAACGGATATTGATGGCCGTAGTTGAAGGCCGTGAGAGCGGGGTAGCTCAGAGATTGGAGGCTTTGCTCGAAACCTTCATCATAGATGGAAGGCTGGCTATAGGGCATGTGAAAGTGGTTATGCACAATAGCATTGTCATTGGTGACTCCTTGCAGTGGTTGTGCCATCGAGAGTTGATTGTTGGGGTGCGAAAGAGAGGGGTAAACAATGAAAGGAAACACCGCGACAAGAAAAAGAAAATAGAAACGGCAAACGCGTCGGTAAACACGACTGGCAGATTTTCAAATTAGAGCAGGTGCAACTTCCCTTCTCTTGATTCGATACATCATAAAGCCGTGTATTGCTTTTTGATTGGAAAAACACACGGGAGCCAGCAGAACCCTGCTTCTCACCTTCCGAGTGCTGGAGAATGTGATATTTGAAAGCCTATTCATGCTTCTCCAATCTTGGGTGTCGAAATTTTCGCTCAGACATACAAAGCCAAATCGCGCTCTCAAGATGAGAAAATGAGGCCCATCGTGAGAAAAATCAACGGGTTGGAGGAGAAGAATTGAAGGTTTACTGATCAGGGCCCTGGAAAATAGCATGAAGACGCTAACGGACTCGGCTAACGGACTCGGCTCTAGCGTCCGCTGCGAAGGCATTTGTAAGGGTGTGGCGGTGCAAAAGGTCACATGTCGGCCGTGGCGTTTCTCCCTCCTTCCAGCATCTTCGCGATTTTTCGAGAGCCCACAGGCAACGTCTCGTCAGCTCTTGATTTCTCAGAGATGTATTGCGTCTTGAGAGCAGCCTAGAGGTAAGGCTTGAGTATATAATGTCTGCGTAGGTCGGTGTCAGGTTTCCTTTTCATCATTCAGAAACACAGTCTCAGAGCCTCTTTCAATCTCCATCAAAGCCTCTTTCAATCTTCAAGATTCCTTCGAGCAACTTCAAGCTTCATCCACAAACCAAAACCAACATGCCTTTCTTCCCTCAAGCATATCTCACTCCCGATGCGGGATTCTTCCAGCTCCTCTCCGAGCTCGACCAGCCTCAACACAAGTCTCCATGTGTCCGCCGCGAGCCACAGAGGACCTTCAACCCCCGGTTCGATGTCACTGAAGTAGCTGAAGCATACGAACTCTTCGGTGAAGTCGCAGGCCTCGAACAACAAGACTTGTCCATCGAGTTCTCCGACGCTCAGACTCTCGCTGTCAAAGGCAAGACGGAACGCGGTACCACCATCGCCACACCAGCCGCAGAGCCCACCGTCCCGGAATCCACCGAAACCTCATCTGAGAAATCACAAAATGCCACCGTAGAAGATGACTACGATGAAGCTGACACCCCACTCGCTACACCCGCAAGCACTGCTACCGTCACCGCCACCGAAACCCCCGCTCAGGAGAAGAAGGCACCAGAGGCACCGAAGCCAAAGTATTGGGTTGCCGAACGAAAGGTCGGATCTTTTGAGAGAAGCTTCTCCTTCTCGCAGAGAGTCGAGCATGACGCTGTTGAGGCTAGCTTGAAGAACGGTATTCTTCATGTGGTCGTCCCCAAGTCGCAGAAGCCGAGAAAGGTTGCTGTCAGTGTCAACTAAGCAGCGTACGAAGGATTGGCATCATGTAATAATAGCTGATGGGCATCATTTGCATTGCAAGGAGTTGTGGGGTTTCATAGCATGACCATAATAGAACTGTCTTTACCAAAATTTCCAGTACCACTTGCAGTTGTGAAACACGAATGGGAGTCTGGTGTGAGATGATCAATTTGAACTTCAAGCCAGCGTGCATATGGTCCTCTATATGACGCCGCAGTAGTCGTGTTAGTCGTGACATATTATCTGGAAATGTAAAGTAGGATGAATCAAGAAGACTAAATAAACATTGTCATAACAAAATCTCAACATTCAAAGTGAATCCTACAACGTCACGTGATACAAACCCCTCTTCATTAAGAGCACGGGCGATAACTCCTTCCTGTCTCATTCAGCTAAATTTCCGTCTTCCTGCAACTGCCATCCAATTCACACCATATTTCCTTCTAAAGATTTTCTACCTTCTTGAGGGTAAGTGCTGCCTAAAAATAGATGTGTCATCCCCGCGATATCTTGGCGTTGGTCGATCCTCGCCGCACCACAACATTCGGTCTGACTCTTACAACACATTCGACGGCAGGATTATTTAAACTCGTCGCTCGACACGGTGGTGCTGAAATTGAGTGCTATAAGGCGACGAACCCCTTGAATGAACAACCGAGTTCTTTGAGCGCTTGAGGTGCTGTTGCCTGCTCACCACCCACAATGGCACCAGTCAATCTCAATATACCGCTAATTCGAGAGGCCAAAGGCAAGGAGTTTATATCACATCTCAATGACCTTCACAAATCCCATTCAGTGGTTGATATCTGCCGGTCCCTTCTTGAAGCTGTAGACAACGAATATGTATCTCCAAAGTGCTTCAGTGTCTTCCTGTCTTGGAACAAGGACCCCTCGGTGATTGCATTGTGCATGCGCGATCAAAGATCATGTTTTGTTCAAAAGAAAGCCATCAAGACGTTTGGGATAGCCCTAACAGATGCCGAGCGATGGGAATCAACATGGGCAGCCGTGGGGGAAACGAAAGGTCTGCTCCAAATCTCTGCAACAATCTCAGTCACAGGGTCAAAAGCTCTCGCGAGAGCACTCGGCACCTGCAATCGTGGTCAGCACAAGGTCGTAAGACGAGAACAAGCCATTGAGGAACTGCTACACGCACTACTCCCGTCGCGCTACCCTGGAGCAAAGCCTCAAAGTCCTGACAAACGGCCGATCGAAAATCTCTACGCCCAACTGGTACCCGCATGCTCACCAGACTTTGTTCAACAGCTGTTGGACTCCGGGGACCAGTCCAACCCTCTATACAGGCATCTTCCTCTGAAACGCTTGATAAAAACACACGAGGAGCTGTTGGAGAAGCGTGTCTACGAGAGTATCTTTGGCGAAGGGCGTGAACGGAACCATCTCCGTGAGTGTCTCTACGCCTTTGCCTACAAGCAGCTTTCCAAACGCGGACCAAGCCCAAAAGTCTCGGCGTCAATGGCCTTTTCGAACAAGCTCTTGCATTCTCGGTTGAAAGACATTGATAACAACCGCTGGCCAGCTGGATTCTCTGAAGCTGATCTACTATCCTCTCTTCTCCAACGGTCTATCAAGAGGAAGCTACCTGAGACAAACCTACATGATGTTTTCATGCTGGGTCTAAAATTACTGGAGGCCAAGCCATCGCTCAAACCAGCATTCCAGTCTATGAGTATCTGGTCAAAACTCACGTTCCGTTGGAAGAAGGATAGAGCTCTCTATGAGGACTTGCTAGCACCTGCGCTTTCTCTCGGACTGGGCGGATCACCAAATACGATTGGTCAAGATTTCTTGAATTTGTCACGGCGTTTGGACATTGAGCCTGAATTCAGATGGTCGCTGCTTCGGCTATTCTGTCTGAACGTTCCAAAAAGGGGAGTTGACATCGATAAGCCGGACGAATTTAAGCACATGGGAAAGCAGCAATGGTCAACCGAGCTATTCTATTATCTAGAAAAGGATCGAGCAATCTATTTGTTAAAGTCCCTGTACGAGGCACACCCAAGATACAGCTTTCTCAGAGGACCGGGCGGAAATTCGATCCTTTCAAAGCAGGAGATCAAGTCGCAGCAGAACTTCAACGTGATCCTTCTCTTGATGATCTTGCAGCGAGATTCCAAAGAAAATCTAGAGAGAGCGAAGAACGCTGTCGATGAGCTTCGAAAGAAATCAGCTATTGCAAGGGAGCAACCAGACAGAGCCCACTTTGCTGGTGCCGCTACAGCCTATGCTATCGCTAGTGGTAGCCTTGACCTGTACGGGGAGACGATACTTTGGCAGCAGAGATTCGTCCGAGATCCTCTGACCGTCCAGGAAGTCTTTGCGAGAGACATTGTCATGACCGCAGAGGGAATTGAGCTTCTTGCTGGGATTCCACAGGAATTGCCCGATGATATGATAATAGAAGAGATAGCCTTAAGGGTCGACAAGGCGAACTCAATCCTGAAATGCTTCCACGAGACCCTGCTCATAGCAAAACGAGAGCCCTCTTTCCAGATCTACCACTGGCATGGCGTTTCCTCCTTATTCGGCTCAGCTATCGGTAAGCGGGTAGCCAACGCGGAAGCCCTTCAGAATCGCCCAGGGGTCGATGTCTATGCTGAAATCTGGGCCGGAACTTTGGCCATGCTTGAGGAGGTGAATGTTCACTTCCTCAACCAGGCTCGTGGGGCGATCCGTGGCCTCCTGCTTTCACTCCCTCCTACGGCCAAGGCGACTACAGCCAAAGCCATGCTCGAGTCGGGCAATGAGAGGCGCAAGAAACAGGACCGTCAACCAGCGGATGATGTCCTAGAACAGCTTTCTTATGACGTCCTAATTGGGCTTTTAAAGAGCGACAAGCCCCAACTGGCGCAGCAGCTTGTCCTCCGAACAATTCTGGATCGGCCGGATGGAAGCTCGTGGCATCGGCAGTTCTTGAACGTGACTCTTCTCAAGTCGCTCCCCGCTAAATATGCGCACGAGTTGCTTCTCACGTTTGCTACCGCGATTGGCGAGAAACTAGAAGAACAATCATATGTCAAGGTTGGCGAGAAAGAGCTTCCGAAATCTGCTCCACCCCAGTCAAATGTCAAGATCACGACCGTCAAATACCTTGCTCAGCTTCTCGATAATGCCCAGTTTATTTCAGCAGAGGCAGCCGTGGAAGTCTTAGTACAATTATTCAGAGCCGGCACGCACAGAGATATCCGTCTCGCCACTCTCGATAGCCTACTCAGCTTACTCAACAGTCTTTGTAGCGGAACGAATGAGAATTGGAGATCCAATCCCTTGGTAGAGAAAATCATGGGTGCCCTAGAGACGGTGATACCAGTTGTTGGAAGCATCAATGAGCGTCGCCCTCCGCGAAAGCAAGACTGGGATGAGGCAAAGGAAACAGGCACAGTCCCGGAGATCTCTGATGTCTCCGCTGGCCTACCGCTATTGAACGCTATATTCGCAGCAGCTAATGGGCGAGATTATCCTGCGGTGGAGAAAATGCAAGCCGAGTTCGTCAAGCGTTTCCTCTTGCCCATTCTCGCATACTCTCAGGCAGAGCACCGGAAATGGGCGACATTGTTCCTGGCTAAATATAAGGTTAACTTTATCATCGACGATCTTCCGCCAATGCCTATTCGTTCTCAGATTCGGGATACGCTCGTGAAATGGTATCCCGACTTTATCCCTCAAACCTTACTCGAAGAATACAACAAGGAAATCCTTATGACCATTGCCCCGCCCGCAGCCCTCAAAGACTTCAACACGTCTTTGCGAAAGGACACCGAGCTCTCCAACACGCCCGAAGTCCTGCACTGGCTCTCGGTCTTCGACCACACCTTGGGACGGTACTTCAATTCTGGGACCCAAACACTACTTGATCTGATACATCACGATCGGCCGCGCCCAGAAGTCCACAACGGCATCGAGTTCAGTAAAGTGCTGGATATGGTCATCTCGCATGCGTCACTATTTTTGGATGATTATGAGAAGTATACGGATATCTGGAGCGAGTTTACTAAAGACCTGCATCACCCTGCACGGAGAAACTACCGTTATGAGAGTGAAGCTTCAATGCGCGACAAGGTCTCGAAATGGCAGGAATCTGGCCGGCTCGTGCTCGAGAAACTTATCGTGCTTGTGGCTGAGAAGAAGCAGAATCATGAGCGTGAGCAGAAGCTCAGCCTCCTTCCCTCTACAACAAAGCTGCGTCTCTGGCTCCTTCCTTACCCGTGCTTCCCAGCACCGGCGGAGCTCGACAACCAATGCCAAACATTCGTCACGGAACTAGAGAGACTGCTAGCAAAGGTAACCTTCCTCGAAGACGAAAGAAACATCCTCCGCTGGCCCAAGATCTCGAACGATACATTCACGATCTCAAAGCTCCTCAACACAGACGAAGAACGCCTGCGCGTCGCGTTCTACATCGGTCAACTCTCTCCACTCGGGGGCCAGAAAAGAGCAGTGCTGCACTTGATACGCGTTGCGCTTGCCATGAAGCTTATCGACAATGGTAAGGGTGCGCTGAAGAAGCCGGGGAAGAGTACGCAGGAGGAGACGGAGAAGAGGTGGAGCTTGGTACTGATGTTGAGGAGCAGGGTGAAGGAGTGGCAGACTAATGACGATGAGGGTGTTAGGGAGAAGGTGGTAGAGTGGAGGAAGGAAAAGAGGGAGGTGTGGACGTTGTTGATGAGCGATGAGTGATGATTTATGAGAAACTTCTGCTTGCCTTTATGGATATGGATGGACAAAAGTGTTAGGATGTTGCAAGTCTATGTACTGAAATATTGACTTTGCCGGAAATTTGTGATCGATGACGATGTGTGTACTTGAGTGTCTCCATATGACCATGGCCCTATTCTCGTGGAGATGTCGAAGTATCGTCGTTGTACTACTACCGTTCCCTCGCAATGTCGGGTTTCAGAGCCTGAATAGCATGAAAGAGACGACACTGGCCCGTTGGTTCGGGTAGGCTCGACAGGGCTTCGAGCGATGGATCTTGATCCCTTTATGTAAATGTGCCAAAGACTTTTGAAATGAGAGGACACTCTGGTTTTTGAATTTTGAAAGGATTTCTCTTGGCTGTTTGTTGTATTACCAGCCATCTTCTATTGCATGCTTTCGACTTTTGCGCGGATCTGGACCAGTGCTGCTGACTGCAGCAGCGCTTGCGAGACGATTTGTCGAGAATTTCTCAGAGACTGTAGTGTTCTTCAAGCTGAAGCCCGTAGATGGGAAGGCTGCTTACTGTCCCGGGGCTTCTCGCATCTTATGTTATGCATAATTTCCTCTTTTATGACAGAAGATAGCGAGTTACTTCATTGCAGGGAAGTGCGTTTCAAGCATCCGCTAGAATCCTAGCATAACTCTCCCGCTACAATAGCATGGCATCATAGAAGTTGCGGTGACAGACGGCTGTCTCTTTTAGCACACATATTTAAACATGAAAGCGATTACTAGTCCTGTCCGTCTAGATACCAAGAAGTTGACACAAGTCCATCACCGTTGAAATACGCCGGACCGCACACCATGTCGGAAACGATGGGGTCCGGTGCGAGTTGCCTTACCGTGAGAAGACGACGACATACTGCATCGTAGCCCTGATCTCGCGACTGCATTTTTCGACAGGTAGAATGCCTCCCGTATATGTACGTCTTACTCCGGACTGTCAGATACGAAATGATGAGTCGCCGGTCGCCTTAGGAACACAAAGCTCGGTCCGAGCTTACTTCCGTTCGGTCTCCCAGCTCCCAACAAACCATACCAAAATCTGAAAGGGCGTTATTGTTGTCAAGATCTTAGAGGAACGCACGTTCGCGGTCAAAAAGGCTGAGGACTGGCCCCCATTTCCGATTGGCGCTCCTGCCAAATCGAGTCAAATCGGGACGCAGAATTGGCATCGGCAATCCTCGTAACCTTATCTCGATTGCGGGGTGATCCCAATTTATCTGACAAGTAAAGATCGCCCACACCACCCGCAGGGAGGAGCCCACGTTCGATGCAGATGCCCCCCGTGCCGATGATTTTGAGGCTGACAACACCCGCGAATAGATGTCGTCAGAGGAACGCCCAAGTGCTGCAAGGAAGATCCTACTAGGCTACTCGGTGCTTTGGGGATCATGCTTTATTTGTTGTTTCTGAGACAGATCCTTGGATGGACCAATGTGATGACCCGCTGTGGTCAAGGGGGTCGTGAATACGAGGATCAGACTCACAGCTTGGAGACTTGGCATGCATACCGCTGCGATGTCAGCTACTGCCACGGCACAAAGAAGCTTGATCCTGGAGCTGAGGTTTTTTCTTACCCTCCTTTCGATGGTTATCACTTTGTGCCTCCCATTTTCCTCGTATCCCTCTTTTCTCTTTTCTTCTTTCCAAAATCAACTTGCTTCTTCTGTCGTTTTATTCAGCTATTTTTTTCTGAATAAAAGAAATATTTTTGAAATATACGGCTTTATATTACTAATGATTTTTTTGAATTTTTGACTTTCGTCCCAGTACACGAGGCTATGGATCGGAAGTTCAGTGCGGCTCTTAGAGCTGTGATATTTATTTCATCTGTGAGTGTTTTAATGAAAAGAGAAGTGACTGAACTAACTAATGGACGACCAGCTCATCAGTCCAACACATGCTGGAATCATTGACCGACGGCAGACGGCTGGGCCAGGCCCCCAAAAGGATGGCTTGCCAGCTGGATGGGTTTATTCTGGGTGTCTTCAGTGAGTTAGCTTCTCTCCAAATATAAATCAGATACTCATCGTGTGGCCAGGGACAACATACCAACCAAAGAGAATGCGAACAATCAAATACCCGTCTTCCCCTACAAAGCATATGACAACAACATGAACTCGGCAGTCCCGTGTATCAATCAATGCCAAGAATTCGGGTTTAGTGCTGCTGGGCTCGAATATGGCTCACAATGCTGTATGTATCTGTCTCTCCAGCCTCTCCGTCGTCTCCGATTTGATACTGAGATTGTCAGTTTGCGGGGATCCTCAAAATATTATAGTGGCATCTGCTCCATCAACGTCAACAAATCCCAATGACCCGCAGGAGTACACCTATGGCACACCGCCTGCGACTTATGATGATTCTGAATGCAATGCTGCGTGCTCAGGAAACTCAAGCTATTACTGTGGATCGGGGAACAGGCTAACTTGGTACACCTATACGACGTCCCCAGTAAAATGGAGCTTCCCGACCGGCGCTGCTGCTGGATCATATTCTTTGCTGATTGGAGGCGTAGTAGTGCCACTCATCACCAGCCAGGCCATCACTGGAAAAGTGACCTTTGTTGAAAAATCCGGTACTGGAGAGCCAAACGGGACGGGAGTGTATGAGCTTGATCTATCCCAAATCGATGACTTCGACAACGCCTGGAGAACCATGACAGGCTTGAAGACTGACGTCTTCTGTGCTGCGGGGTTTACATTGCCTGATAAAGCTGGGAGACAGATCACTGTTGGCGGCTGGGCCGGTGAGTCCAACTACGGCATTCGCTTGTACTGGCCCGATGGCTCAGACGGGGTCAAGGGACAAAATCAATGGACTGAAGATCCTACTAACCTTCAGCTGCTTGTTCCACGATGGTACCCATCGGCTATGATCATGGCCAACGGTTCGATTCTTGTAGTCGGTGGAGAGATCGGCCAAAATGCTGCGGAGCAACCGAATCTTGAAATCTTGCCCCGAACTGGAGGAGGGACAGTTAATCTAGACTTCTTGCAGCGGACAGCACCCTTCAATCTGTATCCATTTATTATGGTGGTTCCGTCGGGCATCTTCATCCTGTACTATAATGAAGCCAGAATCCTGGATGAGAATACGTTTGCCACCATTAAGACATTGCCGAATTTGCCTGGAGCAGTCAACGATCCCACTGGAGGTCGGACTTATCAGCTCCAGGGGTCAATGATAGCACTACCGCATTATGCGCCGTTCACTGATCCTATTGGTGTCCTGGCTTGCGGTGGCTCAACTTCCGGGGCTTCAAACTCAATTGATAACTGCGTGTCCACGCAACCTGAAGCTGACAATCCTACGTGGACAATCGAAAGGATGGTGAGTCTTGCTCAGAGAAGTGCCCTACATTGCATTAGCTGACTTTCAACGAAGCCTTCGAGAAGAGTGATGCCTTGCATGGCTGGCTTACCAGACGGTACTTATCTAATAGCCAACGGAGGCCAGCACGGTGTGGCAGGCTTTGGACTTGCCGGGGCGCCGAACTACAATGCTGTCTTATATGATCCCACGAAGCCTATAAATCAACGTATGAGCGTCATGGCGAATACGACTGTGGCTCGGCTATATCATTCTGAAGCCATTGTGCTTTTGGATGGCCGAGTGATGATATCAGGATCCGATCCAACAGGTGACTACAGCCAACCTGCAAATAGCTTTCCTGAGGAATACCGCGTCGAAGTCTTTACACCTCCATACCTGCTCTCGGGTCTTGCTCGCCCAACTTTCAGCATTGAGAATAAAGACTGGACATATGGATCTCAGGTGACCTTCACCAGCTCCACAGGAAATACCAAAGTATCGCTGCTGGGGTCCGTGTCAAGTACACATGGTAATAGCATGGGACAGAGGACCTTGTTTCCTGCTGTCACATGTGCTGGAACAAGCTGTACCGTTACAGCACCGCCGAGTGCGCACGTGTGTCCTCCGGGTTGGTATATGATGTTTGTGCTTGATGGTCCTACGCCTTCTGTTGGACAATTTGTAAGAATTGGAGGAGATCCTGGACAACTCGGAAATTGGCCAAATTTGCCAGGCTTCCAGCTACCTGGTGTGTGAGCCAATATTTGGGTGGTCATACTGGGGCCCATCCTTCCGTCCATCTGGCGGAAGGTTCAATGACTTTGATGAGTTACGAATCTTTCTGTCGAGGAGCAATTAATAATCATACTTGCTATGATGTCTGAGATCATTAGAAGAGAAGCTTAAAGAATCATCTCCATCAATAACCTCCATCAGCCAGGGCACCATTCCATTATGCGCATCCCGGTTTTCCGTCTAGTCACAATTCGATCGGCTTTCATAGCAAGGATGTGCGCTTGCAATGCTCTAACAAGTCAGCCCTTCTGTATCGGTATCTTTCAGAAAGATCGTACGAGTTTGAAGTCGTGCTCACCAACTGCATTCTGGTTCAGAACAAGTGAGGGGTAGCTTGTTTGCTGCAACGTTATTGAGAAGGTCTTACGTATTTGTCCAAATACACTTCAATGTCTATCCATTAAGCGATTGTCTAGTATTTGTGGGACTTTTGAAATCTATGCGGTACAAGTGTATCTTCTCCTACCAACTCAAAATTCCGGTCCTTCTAGCTTGCATGCCGTATTGTCTAGTCAGTCTGTAGAATAAATCCAATATATTCTGTTGCTTGTGGCTTGTTATCGATGGTCTCTGTCACCGTGTATTTGCCAAGTCTCAATTTGCCCGCGTTGACTCCTCGGACGGCCGATGAAGAAGTCTTCCCCAGATCGCTGCTTCTGAGTTTCTGGAATAGCTTGTTCAACGTCAGCTAATAAGCCTTTCCGTAGTAAGAGTGCTGGGCATACTTCTGGGTTCTGTGTCATAGCTCCAATTGTTGACACCTTATTTTCATATCTGCTTCTATCTTTGCGGAAGACGAAGTATCCACAGCAAGCTGCCACAGAAGCAAGGGCGATTGCTAGAGAGTAGGAGAGAATCAAGTTCTGTGATTGGTAATGATATTCGTTTCGTAGAGTGTAAATGTTGCCGGTCACTTCAACCGCTCGACTAAACGCTTCATCATTAACGAATTGTTCGACATAGTCCGCATGCAGTCCATGCCTAGGTGACGGATTGTACTTACCATAGAGAAGGTTGACTCATAATGCTCAAGGACATGTTGATGCTTAACATCTCTAGCATTTGCGTGAAATTTTGACTGCGGGTTAGGAGCTGAGTATCTGTGCAGCTCAGCTCAGTGTAATTACAGTAGTTCTTGTATGCAGACGAGAGTTCCTTAGACTCCACCAGTACGGTGCTCTGTGGTATTGCGGTTAGAAACCCCGATTTTATTACTGGCTTCTTTGTTTCGTCCTCGTCAAGATTTGGCATGGTGTAGCTATACCAAGCTCCGATAACGTAATTAGATACTTCTCGAAACCAAGGATAGTACTGGGTTGTAGGAGTTTGTCTCAGTGCGTTCTCATCATGTACAAAGTCGGTGATTGGAGAGACATCAGTAACCTTAGTGACGTTGACGGAGCTTGGGTGATCAGTTTCAAACCTGACGTTTGCTTCAATTGATGAATTGTATAATTGACAAGTGGACACTGCGGCTTGATCTGTATTTCTTGCAATCACAAACGTGATTGATCCATCCAGGTAAGGAAGCGCCATGTCCAGGCTCAACGGATTCGAAACTCCGTAGCCGCCACTGGTATTTTGGTCACTTGAGACTCCGTTTCCGGTAGCAGATCTTATTCTAGCGAACGCAGAGTAGAACAGTAGGCCTGTGGTATTCACATCCGAGGGGGAATACCACGGCCCTTCATGGCCATAACGCATTCTGAAGGCCAATGTCTCTGGGTCGATCACTGCCCCGTTACCTATAACCATAGATGATGCGTTCATTATCAATTCTTTTTGCTCAAACGATTCCTCGATACATTTGAGCCGGGGGACATAAGCTTGAATTGCATATGAATAGTTTGACTCGGAAAGCAGTCCGGACGGGAATATGGTTTGGCCAGTAAAAGTGACATCATTGATCAGGTTTCTCACCAAATGTGGGACAGGCGCGGTCCCTGCGTATGCGATGTCAGGAAAGTATCCAGGTTTGATGCCTGGGGAAGCGATTGAGGGTTGCAATGCTTGAAATCGGGTGATATTGGTGTAGACAATTGCGTTAACGGAAGGTGTTGCTGGAGGGAGTACTGCGACGATTGGGATGCACCTGGAGCATTATCAGCAATGTACGCTTGTGTCCCAAGTCAAAGAATTGGAATGAAGACTGACCATGTCACCAAAGCGAGTACTACAGCAAGGTTCAATTCTTTGAACAATTCTCTGTTGAATAGAGAGGCAACATTACTCGTGGCGCTGAATGCATCATCCAGGGTTTTCAAAGACACATATTTTTGCTTTAACTTGTGTCCAAGACCTTGGAAGTACGCATATCCAACTGCAATCTTGAGAAAGAATCCAACAGATATAGCGAGTAAGTTACCAACACTGAGTTTCATCATCAGCCCATCGTATTCAATAAAATATTGGTACTAGATGTTTTCACGAACCGAAGTGACCATTGTTGTTTAGACGAATCCCCCACTACTGTGCCGTTCAGCCATTGATAATACACATGATGACCGACCGCTAAAGCTATGCCGCAACCAATACATATCGTCATAGTCAATGGCGGTGTCCAATCCATTTCAACTAGGGTTTTGATCCGGACTCGAAATTGGTTGACGTGGAATAGCTGATTGATGCGAGAAGTCTGCTTAACAAGCGATTGATCGGGAACTCGAATTTGCTGTCGTTTTTGATATAAGTGAGCTTCTCCTGTTGTTTGATCACTCGGCTTAGCTGGCTGGTGCCTTTCGTGACTAAGTAGCGCTGAATTGGTCGATGCTCGGTCTGAATTTTGTACATCGTCTTGAAGATGACCCTGGTCATTCCTCCCTCCTGTTTCCTCACCAGCCTCGAAGTCTTGAGACGTAGTTCTCATATTGAACGATGATGCAGTCATCAACGCTTCATCTCCATGTGCTTGGGCTCGGCATTTTATTTCTAGCGTTCAGTCGTGAATGGTAATGCAAGATTCTTCGAAGCTTCCAAAAGTTGAACTGCACCAACACATTCGATGAATGATGACTTATCATTTATGATACATTGAAAAGAAGACGGTCTGGCTGATAATGAAATACTGCCCAGGCTAGGACAGCTGGTGGATATATTTTGAGGAAAAAGGGGAGGTTTGACACTTGAAAACATTAGGTGCTGCATCGTACCTTGTGCTTACATGTGTATAGAGTACCGCATAGTAAGTGGTGCAGAAGCTGAGTCAAGGGGGGGTTGCGGTGCAGCCTCCCTAATCTTGCAGCTTTCTCGTTAAAATCCCTATGCTGTACAAAACCCCTGGCGAATTACCGGACAGTCCACTGTATTACGCTACTGCAGTAGTCTAATAATGGACACCCAGCCACGAGGTTGGGGGCCGCTTATTTAAATTGACTGCCGGCTGGTATATTGCATTCTCCGATTCGCCAATTATATTGTAAACCTTTACAGCATCCATCTGTCGCAATATGAGAGATGTATTTTGGGACATTTATCTAGGTGATAAAAGCAGACAAGACGACAAGTATCTGGCAGTGCTCTCGATTTCTGTCCTAGCAATACTCCTCAGCTACATCATGCATATCCACTGCGAAGCCCCTCTGCCCATATCCATATCGAAAATCCCCATTTCTCATTCTCCCAGCATCATCCAAACCCCCTTTCTCCGACTTATTCTGCCATCATTGGCCCCCACGACCGAAGATATGAGCCAACAGTGCCCTCACCGGTCCATCCTCCTTAGCATGCCGTTTGGGGTAGATCCTGTGGTTCTTCAAGGTATACTTGGCGAGTGCCCGCTCATTTTCGAAGCGTTTGGGAGGTAGTTGGTTGATCGCTACAGCATCGAGGAGGTCGTGAATATTGACCCAAACACCCTTCAATGCCTATTGCCTTCATCAGCAATTCGGAAAGTATGAGCTTGGGATTTAGATTACCTGTCTGCACTTGGTCTTGCTGCTTAGGTCTTCTTCAATCCCCAAATCTGTGCACAAGCGTTGCCAATTCTCCAGCTGGCTCTCGTCCCCAAAGTACCGCTCGAATCTCCTGACGATCTTTGGAGGCGGGTTCGTCATGTTTCTAGAGGGATAGAATGGCGCTGAAGTTGCACTTAACATCTCCTCCTGTACCTTGGGCTGTAGACAGCTGACTGTGATTGCGGTCGTTTCTTCCCGTTAGGACCCTTCCGTTGCGCGAACGGGTGTTTGTTACTCTGCTGACGAAACTCAAGCCCTGGGCCAGAGTTATGATCGGAAAAGTCAGATTGAAAGTGGAGTCTGGGTGATGAAATAGAAAAGGCGGTCGTTTGAGCTATGCAAACAAACGGAAGAGATGAAAGACTTCTGCACGTCGCATTTGATGCCGTTTGCTTGCAGGAACTCCGAACCAACTACTTGGATCGAGGAAATTCCTCCGCCAGGTCTTGCTGCAGGAACCCGGAACCATTTTTCAGGTTGGATCTTGACAGACGCCCATGCTAGGATTGAGGTGCGTGTTCTTTCTTACATTGCCGGCTCATGGCCATCATGGCCTTTCTTTACATAGCTCTTGAACCTTCTTTCTATCTTTCTGTTCCTGTTCCTGAGCTTTCTGCATTCCTGCTTTCAAACCGCATTAATTTTAGATGATGCTAGGGATACGTGAAGCCCCTTGAACTTCAATTTTCCTTGTTTTTGGCCTCACCGGCGTCTTTGAAACATTCGAATGGATTTTTGCTGCCGGATTGAGGCTTGGTAGGAGGTTAATGCCCGAAATTGGTAGAAAAGGCTGGTAGATTGAAGTTTCAAATTGCAAGAAAACTGTCATTATTCGTTTTTCATTGCCATCTATGAACATTTTTGATGTCAATGAAGTAATCTACCCTGTTCTTTGACCTTGCGCGCGTCTGCTACGTCTTCATTCCGTATTCTTGTCTCTTGCACAGCCTAGCTCCGGCCTGAGATATCCGCTTCGTGTTTAGTAGTTAGTATCGGACCCAGAAGGCGAGTATTTGTATCCCGGGAATTGGTTGAAGAGTCCAGGGCTCTGATTGGCGAGTTGCGGGCAGTTCAATCCGCCAACAAGCGGTCCGACGTACTGTATCTTGTCAGATCTCACCGATCAATAAATCCAAGGGTAAAGAGAAGCATATACCTGATTAATCAGATTAGTGACAGGCGCCAGATCATTCAAGGCGGTATTCAAGAAATTGGGAAGACCTTGTTGCAATACGGAAAACGAGAAGCAAGCAAGGTTGTCGCCCTTGAATAAATCCTGAGCGTTGTAGACACCGCCGGTGAGGTTTGCGACATCAAGGCCGACGAAGGAATTAGGAGTTCCAGTGTTGCCTCCAAACTTCAAGGTATTCGGGTACGCTGCATAGCCAATGCCAACGTCCTCGAAGACATCGGGGGCAGTATACTGGTTGGATGTGGGGCGGCGATACTTGGCAGAGTGAGTAAAACTCCAAGAAACTATGTCATCGGACTTACCCATCTTTCAGGAACATGTTCTTGGCCACGATTCCACTTGAAGCTTCCTGGCTGACCACTAACACCAAAGAAAGTCTTGAAGTTATAACCATCTAAGTAACCACTTGGCTCCTCCTTACTGTGGTTGGACATGAAGTTGATGACGAAGTTGTAGGCAGCAGGCACGACAACTACAGTAGAGAAGGCGCCGGTGAAATAGTATGGGTTGCTGGCGATCGACTCATCCTGAACTTCCTCGAACCGAGTTCGGAATTTGTCCAAAGTGTAACGATCCTCTGGGCCGCCAATAGCATAGACTTTTTCGAACTTTGTGATGTTCAGCGAGTGAGCATCGCCTCCGTTTGTGTAAGCGTCGTTGCGTCCAATTGAGGCGTCACCCTGGGCGTCGTTAGCTAGTACATTATGGAGAAAATAGGAAATGCTTGCCTCATAAGCGTTATGGTTGTACGAAAGACCTCCACCGTTTCCTAACAAGCCGCTGGTAAGATAATCTGCAGGCAGAGGACCACCGATGGACCACACGCCTTCAGCAACATTTCCGTCAGTAGCGATTGCGTAGGCTGCGAGAGCGGCTGCGAGCTCAGGACTCATGTTATAGAGGGCTCCAAGACCGGAGACTGTCTGTTCGATCGAAGCGATGCTGGCACGTTCTTAGCGAGTCCCTTTGTCAAAATATTGGGGACCTACCCATTGCGAGGCAGATAGCCATGATTGGCGGCAGCGTTGAGGCCTTTGGGTAACTTTATTAGCCCTCTAAAATGTCAGGACTGGAAAAAGACTTACCTGGGCAGGGACCACGAATATCAGATACAGCAGGAGACTGATAGGCGTTCTGGCCGGTTATTGAGACGAGCTGGTCTTGCGCGTCAAAAACAGTGCATGGAGTTGGCCTAGAAGGAGTCAGTCCATGGCGATATTAAGAGATTTTGGAGAAGGGGCTTGCCCGCAATTAGTCTGGGCTTTGCTGATGCCGAGAGCGTCGTTTGCCACGTCTCGGGGGGCAGTCTTATACCGCTCCAGGAAGTCGCGAGCCATTTTGGAGGTCTGAGGGTCATCCATGACTGGAAAAGCCCAGACAGAGCCCATAATGGACGCCAGAAGCAAAGCGGTCTTCATCTTGAATAACTGGAATTGGTTAAACAGGCAATTGAAAGAAGCCATGTCGAATTCTCTGATATTGGTTGACTTTATTGAAGGGTGGAAAGCAGATTTATATACTTGAAAGCTCAATACTCCTCAAAGAGAGCTCTTAGGCATCCTTGGTGGTGGGGCTGCGCTGATCTACAGCACCGATATTGTTGTCAAACTGAACGAAGATGGCGAATTTGAGACGATTGGGAGGATTCTTCAATATTTCCTCCAACAGGCTTCGACGACATCTCATAAGAAGACAATGATCGACATGAATCTGAAGATAGTGTGAGCGGCCTAACTATCAAAAGCACTCAGACAAGCAGTCATACTTTAGCTGCAGGTGTTTTTACAGGTTACCTATGCTGAATTACCCTCACATACACGATTAGAATTCATTTCTTCACTTCCCAAAAGCATCCGCAACTGGTGAGGAGCAACGGGTAAAAAGCATTAATGACTTTTGATATCCGCAGCTATCCTGCTGAAATTCTATCTCCTGAGGCTGTGGCCTGTTTCCCATGTGTAATTCTAGCTCGTTTTCTTTACGTGCAGCTTTCGCTTTCAAAATGTGAGGGTGGTTCAAGAAGCCAATGGAAAGCAGTGTATTATTCCTCATTGGATGGAGCTTAGCAAAAATAAGCTTCCGGGACTTCAGTTGCCGTCCGTGGCGTTGAAACTAATGCCACTCGTGCTTCATGTTGCCAATGGCGACATTCTAGGGAATATGGGGTCAAACATTAGTAAGCCTTTTCATATTGCCGTTGAAGCATCGAGCTATTTTTTCTAGTGTGGGGGTGATCCCAAGCTAAGGGACCACCAGGACTTATTCGAATTCAACGTCTTGATCGTTTTTAAGTTATTAGCTTTTACGAAACGTCGAGACAAAAAGTAGCTAGGAAATATGATGTTAGGACTTGGAGGAAGAGCTGAGTGTTCATATTTGGGTCATCACTCGAAGAATCAAATGATGGAGATGGTCTTCTCGCTGTATCTTCCTAGTAGACCTCTATTTCGGGAGCTATTACCAGGCCGAGCCTTAAGTGGAACCACGTCAGGAGAGAATGCCAATCGCTTTTTCCGGATATTTTATGCACGAAATAAAAATTCTCATTAGAACCGCTTTGGATGGCGGAATCCCATCCTCTACGTGGAGGATATGCTGGGAAGGAGGCTCTTGAATACCATACGCATAAGTCTTAGGCCCTTCTAAGGGTCTGTTTTATGCGCCAGGACTAACCCTCCGGGCATTAGTAAAATTATATTAACTATAAAAAAAATCGCGGCTTGGCAATAACCTAATATAGCACAATTTATATTTATTATAAAAATAATTGCAATTTAATTTCTAATATAATAATATAATTTTTTTTTAATATAATAATAATATTATATATAATAAAAACTATAGAAAAACTTTAAATAATAATAAATTTAATAATTAAATATAAAATTAATTTAAAA
>QYSG01016002.1:0-11903 GCA_003988875.1 Lachnum nothofagi
AAAAAAAAAAAAAAAAAAAAAAAAAACTAAAATATATTATTTATAAAATTTACTTAATAAAAAAATACCGTGGAAATTAGTGCTTTTGGGTATTATTACTAATACCAAAATAAAAAAAAAATTTTAGAAAAAAAAAAATTAGTAAAAATCTGCTTTTAAGCTAAAAAATAAAAACTTAGCTTTAGTTAACTATAAAAAATAAAGCCTATTTATAGTTTTTTAAAACCAAAACGCCAATAATGTTTTTATATTTTTATAAATATTATTATATAAGTTTTTATTAATTTATAATTATTATACCTAAAAATGACTATTAATAATATATTTAATTTTTTAACTTTATATATTATATTTTAAATTTAAAAAAAAAAAAAATAATAATTATTAAAAAACTAATATTATATAATAAAAAACTATAATCTTTTATAAAAACTATTAATAATATAAATTTAAATAAATATATAATTAATAGTAAACAATAATTTATAATATATTTAAATTTTTAATTAAAATAATTACTATATTAAAACTAATATAATTAAATTTATAAAATAATATATAAACTTAAAAATAAAAAAACTATAAATGATTTTTAAAATAAAAGTAATTTATAAATTATATGGAAAATTCATTGAAAAAATAATATAATAATATTATATATATTTAAGCAAATTAAATAGCAAATATAATTTATTATTTTTATTAAGTTTTAAATTTTGTTTTTAAAATTAAATTAATTTATTAATAGTAATATTAAAGTATTTATTAAAATAAATTTTATTTATAAAAAAACTTTAAGTTTTTTATTAAAACTATAAATAATTTTAATAATTTTAAAAAAATAATAGCGAAATTAAAAAAAAAAAACTTAAAAAAAAAATAACAAATTTATTTAATAAATAATAATTTTTAAAAATAGTTTTAATTTATTAATAATAATAATAATAAAAACTTAAAATATAATTTCTTTTCGGTGGAAATAAAGTTTATAATAAATTAAAATATTAAAGGAAATTTAAAAATAAAATAAAGAAATTAATAGAAATTATAAAATAATAAACTTTGTTATTAGTAAAAAAAATATAAAATAAATAAATAATAGTAATATTAAAACTAATCTAAATATTATAAAAATTATTTTTAATATTTTAAAAATAAAAATAAAAATAAGAAATTCTATATAAACAAAAAAAAAAGTTTTTAAAAATATTATAAAAAAATAATATTATTATTAAAATTAAAAATAGAAAAATTACAAAATAACTAAAAATAATCCTTATAAAAATTAATATTTGCATATAAACGCCATTAATATTAAAAACAAATAATATTAATTTTACAAAAATAATAAATTTAAAATTATTTTAAAGTAATTTTAAGCTTTTGGATAAAATTACATTTAAAAACAAATACTTAACCTAAAAAAAAAACAAATATAATAAAATAAATTAATTTTTATATAATTAAATATATAATTATTTCGGTTTTATATAAATTATAAATAGCTTTATTTTTTTAATAATACAAATAAAATTATATTTAATATCTAGCCCTTTAATTAAGCTTTGAATAATACTGCCTATATACTAGATTTTATTAGGGGATTACCTCTTCTTTTGGCCTTGCATAATATATTTATTAAAAAACCTATAATAAGCTATATTATTATTTATATGAATAATAATTTTCTTATAAAACTACTACGGTGCCTAAAAGAAAAATGCTAATATAATAAAAATATTAAATTATTAAATAAAAGTATAATTGCTTATAATATATTATTTCTTTATTGTAAAATAATTATTTATATTAATAATTATATATATATTAATAATAAAATAAAATATAAAATACGTTTTTTAGAAAAAAAACATTCTATTAAATTATAAAAATAATATAATTTATTATTTAATATTATAATAAATATTAAAAAAAAAAAAATTTTTATAAACTTAAAAAAATAACCAAAAAACTTTTATATATAATAAAAAAAGGCTTTGCCTAATGGGGCTATTTCTAAATAATAAGAAAAATAATTTATTAATTTTTAAACTTAAAAAAAAAATTAAAATTTTTTTAAAATATATTTTTTATAATTTAAATATATTTAAATATATTTTTATTTTAAATTTTGTTTTATTTATTTTTATTATTTTTATTATTAATAGTATTTAATATATTTATAATAAAGCAAAGTTTTAGTTTATTTATACAAAAATATATAAATATAATTAAAAACTTTGGTAAAACTTAAATAATATTATTTAAATAATATTAAAATTCTTAATTTAGCTAAATTTTAAATATCTAATAAAAAACTTTTAAGAATAAATTAAAAAAAATGGAGCTATTATAAGGCCAAATAGGAAATAAGTTTCTATATAAAACCCCTTTTTTTATTAAAAGCCGAATAACTATTGCCGATACTTTACAATAGAGATATTCCTAAAAATATTTTCATAATTTTATTTAAAAATAATATATTTTTTATTAATTATTTTTATTATTATATAAAGTTTAATAAAAAACGTATATTTAATATTATTATAATAATTAAAAATAAAATTATTAACTAATATCTAAGAAAAGTACAAAAAATAATAGATTTTGCAAAAACTTTTATTGCTTTTAAAAACTAGGCTTAAAATTTTTTTTTTTAGTATTTTTTTAATTTTTGGTAAAAAAAGCTATTAAAATAACCCAATTTTTAATTAAATTTTTTTTAAATTTATCTAAAATAACCTAAAAATTAAAAAATGCAAAAAATAAGTTTTTTAATAAAATAAATTAATTAGGGTTTTTATAGCTAATGCAGTAGCTATATTTGAAAATTTGTATGGACATTCCCGGAGAACTTATAATAGTGATTTATTAATTAATTTCTTTTTATATTTATATTTTTCTTTAGTTATATAATTGGGGGTTTTATAAGCAAATAATTTAAAAAATTTATAAATATAACAATAGTTAATTAAATAAAGGTTTAAATAAACATTTTGATTTTATTTATTATAAATTTACTAAAAAACGTTGGTTTTGGTTTTTAAAAAAAAAAAGCTATTTTATTCTTTAATATTGCTTCTTTTTATGTTTGATGTGTTTTTATATTTTATTTCGCTTAGATATTTTTTTCCCAAATATATGAAACATTTATTTATTTATTAATATTTAGTAAACTTTTATTAAAAATAATAAAGTTAATTATTATATTTTATTTATTTATTTATTTATATTATTAAATATATTACTAAAAATAAAAATATAATTGCTAAAAATTTTATATTAAATATTACTATTAAAGCGAAAATTTTTAAAATTAATAATAGCTTTATATTAAATTAATATATTATTATTACTTTTAATTAGCTTTTAATTAATTATTTTTATTAATTTATTTATAGAAAAGCAAAAAAAACAAAGTTCTTAGGTTTAAAAAATATTTACTATTATTTTTTAAATAATGTCTTAATTAATACTAATATAGTAATTTGCAATAAAAAAAATCTAAGAAAAAAAAGTCTTATTTAATTTTTTAATAAATTAATTTTAAAATATAAATCTAAAAAAGTAGAAATTTATTATTAAAAAAAATATTGCCTAATGCTTTGTAAAAAAAAGTTTTGCCTAAATCCCAAAAAAAGAAAAAAGCCATTAAAGGTAGTTTTAAAAATATTAAAAATATTAAAAATATTTGCTATTATATTTAAAATACTAAATAAAACTCTAAGCAATTAAAACAAAAAATTTTAAACTACTAAAAATGGAAATAAGCGATATTATAGTATTTGCAAAACGGATTAAAAAGCAATAGTTTATATAAAGTAAAATAAAAAAATAGTGCAAAATTTGTTAAATTTTAATTATTTAATTTACAACTTTATTTCAAATAATCTACTATATTATTCCTATAATACAAAATTTTAATTAAATAAAAAACTAATAGTTTTATTAGTAATATTAGTAATTTTTTAGGTATATAGAAAAAATCAGCTTAAATAAAACTTAAACTAAACTTTGGAGTTATTGCTTTTTTAGCTATACTAAAATCATAAATTTATTAAACTTTAAAAAATGGTTTTTTTGGTTATTTACAGAAAAAATATAATTAGAATTCTAAAAGCTTAAAAAAGCATTTTTTTTAAATAAACGCTTTTTTAAGGCTATAAAAAAAAAGCTATGTTTTTTAATTTATAATAAAATAATTTATTTTAAAAATAAACTTTTGCAAAAAATAAAAATAAATATTAAAGTAATTAATGTAAAATGGCCTTTAAATTAATTATTTTATTACTTATATTGTTTTTTTTTGTTATTTTTAAATACTAACTTCAAAATTATCTTAAAAATATTTTTTCCCTTATGTTCTAATAATATTAATATTGCATTTAATACCTTAAACAAAAATTTCGCAATATATTCGGATTTTTTAAAATTCTATATATTATTTATTATAATAAAAAAATAATAAATAAATAATAAAAAATATATTAAAATAAATTAAATTTATATAAAACCAAAAATTATATTATTCAAAAATATTAAAATAAATTTAATTTAAATAAAATACAAAAATATTTTAGTAATATAAAAAATCGCTTTATAACATTTAAAATTATTTAATTTTTATGTAAATATTGGGTAAATTAAGAGACCAAGTGGTTTTTTTGCGGACGCCGTAATATTCTGCAAAAAAACAATTAAAAATATTCTAAAAAAAATTAGTTAATATAGTCTTTGCTATTGGTTTATAATAAAATAAAGACATTATTTTTTTTGATAAAAATTTATTTATATATTAAATATACTTTTTAAAATAATTGGTTATAATAAAATTAGAATAATAGAAAATTTAAATAATTAAATAATTAAATAATTATTATAAATACTAATTTATAAAATTTGTAAATTAAATATAAATAAAATATAAATAAAAAAGTTTTTTTAATTAAAAGTAATTAGTTAATAACTATAAAATAAAAGAAGTATGTTAAGACTAAAAGGAGGGGGCATGGCCCTTTTATATATGCCTCTAGGCTACGCACAGACCCCTGCCAACTTAAACTCCTAGATTCCCTGATCTTCTAAACTTAATCCTCCCAGGACTTTGATATCGGCTGTAAGCACTTTCTACCCTATCCATTGTTTATTCTTCAGATCCAGATATACCCAAACTAGCAACAAAAACGAGGTATATAACAGGCTGTTTAAAAGACATCCCTAATCTCAGCTTGCCTCTTATGATTATAAAAAACGGAAAACATCTGAGACCGCCTTTTAAATATCTCAAACCACCTATTAAATTTCCATAATATCTTATACTACCTTTACATACAAAACCTTGTATATAAGGCTTAAGCAGAATTAATTTAAATTGTAAAATAATTCTGAAAGCTGTAGAAAGCCGGGTAGGTAGGTAGGTGGCTGGGCTAGCGGCTTGAAAGCGCACGGATATATTTGCTATTGTTTTAAAAAATGAAGGTATTCCCAGATTCCAGATGCCAACATTACTATTAGCCACTAGGCGCTACTGCATATAATATGCACAGGTAATTAATATATAGTTTTCTTTAATAGTTTTCTAAGAGATTTTAGGGCGAAAATAGTTTAAAATATTATATAAATATTTTAAATAATTTTAAATAATTATTAAATTTAAAAAATATTTTAAAAAATATTCTATATAAAAAATATTCTATATTAATAGTTTTATAATATAAATTATTTAAAACTTTAAATGAAATTTTTATATAAATTATTTAATAAATTATTTTATATATATTTCCCACAATAGCTTAGATCTAGAAATAAAAATGTAAAATATTTTAAGCTTTAATATTAAATTATTTGTTTTATTCCGAATTAGTAAAAATGCTAGTATCATAAATCAATGCGATATTATTAGAAAAACTAAAAAATCTCAAATATAAACTAAAAAGCTATTATATATACATTATATCGCATATTATATCGTTTGGTTAGTCTGCCGGCAACCTTATTATATTTATTAGGCTTTATTATGAAATTTATATTTTTTGCCAAAATACATTAATAGAACTTTAATTTTTATATAATAAATTAAAGCATTTAGGCATTATTTTTAAAAAATCGGGAACCAAAACTTAAAAACAAATTCAAATTCTATAAAAAATATATATTAAAAATTAATAAAATAAAATATTTACTTATTAAGCTATCTTAGCCAAAAAATAATTTACAAATAGCATTGCATTTATTAAAATTAAAGAATAAGACTTTTAATTTATTTAATAAGGTACTTTAAACTATTTATAATATAAAAAACCCAATAAGTAAAATTAAAATATTGCATATTAAAAGCCTTTTAATGGGTAAGATTAGCTATTTAAGTAATAAATTGTTTATTAAATTAAAAAAAAAACAAGTTACAGTTAGTTTAATTAATAATTCTAGAACTATAATAAATTATATATTTATATTTAAAAAAAATATTAAAATATTAAATATAATAATAATTATATATTGCTTTTAGTATTGCTTTTTTTAATTTTGTTTAATATTACATTTATTTTATTCGGATATTAAAAAGCTGGCGGAAAAGCTTAAGGCGCTTTATATAGTTTTTTTATTTTGTAGTAATATATTTACTTTTAAAATTAAATTATATAAAATAACTATTATAAATACAAATAAAATATTATTTAAAAGTTATAAGATATTGTATATATTTATTATTATATTATAAAAAAATATTTGGTTTATTATTTATAAGGTTTTTAGGAAAACTAAAAAAATATAAAAATAATAATTTAAATAGTAAATAAGATATATTAATAATAGTTTTTTATTTCTTATTCTTTATTCTTTATAATATTTATATAATTGTTGATTTGGATTTTTCTAATATAAAATAGTAAATTAAATTAATATTCGAAAAATAAAAAGATATATATTAATTAAATATTAATAAAAATTAAAAAACATTGAAAAAAACAATATAAATAATGTAAATTCAAATTTTTTAAAATAATAAAATAATAATTATTATTATTATATAATACTTTTTTATTTTAATTATTATAATTATATTAAAGGCAATTGGAATATTTCTTTGACCATATCCGGGCCTATTAGATAGGCATTAAATATCTACGCTAGCAAAGGGGTTACCTTATCTAAAAACTAGCGATTAATATTTTGAAATTTAGTAATATTTCGCTAAATTACAAAATACTTAAAAAAAACATATATGTTTATATATAAATGCAACAAGCCCGGATACGGTCAAAGGGATAAGTAAATCTAGATCGGGATTAGGAGCAGTGTTGAGAATTAGCCGGCGATTGTTTAGTTAGCAAATGCATCTTAGCATCTCAACCGCTCAACTCAGCCATCGTACAACTTCGAGATGCGGTCCAACGCACAGTGATAATTACAGTACCATTGTACCATGGAGACATGCCACTCGCCTAGTCTTCAACTCTGAAATCCACCGTTGTCCCACTGACCGAACGAAAACCTGATCAAGCCCACCATGTCCCCAACCCTCCTCGAGCCCACCAAAAGCCTATTCCTAGACCGGGCAGCCGCCGAGATCCAGTCTCGGCTCGTTGAAGGAAAATACACCGAGAGGAAAAGTCGCGCGACAACGAGGGCTGGAAAGCTGAGGAAGAATGGGCTGCACGAGCTCCGGAAAGCGAAGGATATCTATACACCGGCAATGAAGAAGCTGAATCAGGAGAGGGAAGTGGGGATTGAAGGGGAACAGGACGCAGAGTTCGGTCAAGTCGAAGATCTCTCATGACGATGATTACCAGGCTCTGAGGCAGTGGGCGAAGGATATTGAGGGGAGGACGAATTTGACGGAGGAGCAAGTGAGGCCTAAGGATGCCTTGAAGTTGGCTGCGGAGCGAAAACAGGGTGGGAAGAGGAAACATGTTGAGAAGGTTGGGCAGGAGGTGGAAGTGCAAGAAGAGGAGGTTGAGGGGGTTGAGGATGAGGTGGAGCATGAGGAAGCGGGTATGGAGGATGATGAGGACGAGGACGTGCAGCCACCGAAGAAGAGGTCGAGGAGGAGGTAGCCGCAAGTACCTTAGTATAAGTGCTATTGCAGTGTTAGATTTCTCATTCTCGTCGTTGTATTAAATTCATTAATTCGTAACCTTCTCTTGAGTGCAATCGACTGATCCGTGTCCTATAGTATTCATTTACCCGCAGTCTCCGTTGTTTCGGCGTCTTCGCTTGTCCTTTGGATGTTTATGTCTGTTCTGATGAGCCCTTGAAGCTTATTCCCTAAATAGAAGTGACTGATCCATGTCTATCTCAAAGTCTTCAGGGTGCTTTCCCATTTGCTCTTTGATCTGCTTCTTGATCTGCTTCTTAAGGTCAATTTCTCGCTCCAGACTCTCCTGACACCGCTCTTCCAGCTGCTTAATCCTATTCTGGCACCTCTTATTCTCCATCTTAAGCTCGTCATTTCTTTTAATTTCCAGCGTAAGCCGTGGGACAAAGTCCTCTGCACCTCCCTCCGACTCCAACAAGGCTCTCAGTTGCTCTGCTTCTCCTTGAAGCCGCTTATTCTCCGCCTGTAACTCGGCATCGGCCAGTTGACGCGCTTTATTGCGATGATCGTTCCTTAAAGCGTTCTCCCGCTGGATAGTCTGGATTTTGGTCGCACATTCGGCGGGGGTGGCAGTCTCGGGGAGCATTGCTAGCTTGCTCAGTGAGGATTGGTCGTCAAGTCCGACTGTTATCGCTTCCAAGATGATCGTGCGGGCTTCCCAGGTATCGCTGCCCTCCGAAGGGCGAACCCAGCGGTCGCGAAACTCCTTGATGATCTCCACCCATTTTTCTATGGCGACTCGAGAATTTGCATCTGATTCGACGAAGAGCTCACGCAGCTTCTCGATATCGTCCTTGCACTGCTTCCCAATGGCTGGCCAGTTCTTGCTTTCCACCAGGTCAAACAAATCGGCGTGCATGAGACTGTTTCTCTTTGCGTATTCATAAACCATGAAGATGGTTGTTTCCTGGTTCCAGTTGAGACCTTTGGCTGCAGCGCTGATGAGGTTGTGGCTCAGCGTGTCTTCTTGTCCTTCTTGCTTGAGAATGGCAGAGGTATCTGTCCAGTATTCGGCTAGTTGAAAGTTGTGCTTTGTTTCTAGGCCCTTCTCGCTGATGTGCTGGCGGAGCGAACCAAGTCTCTCGGCAAGGTAATCACCGTACCGGCACAGAATCTCTAGTTGGCGATGCTTTAGCGTCTCCACCAGGAGGCTCTCGAAGACGCGCACTTGATCTCTCTTCGCTTCTTCGATTTCGTCGCGTCCAGGCCCCTCGGCCCAATTGATTAACCCAAACCATAGCGTCACCAGCATACCAAGAAACAGCCATAGGCGGGCATACGGGATCATGTAAATGATGACATGAATGGAAATGACGGCTGTTAACCATATACTACCCAAGACGAGGAAAATTGACATAACAACAGCGATTGGATTGCGAGGCAGTTCGCGGACACGTCTTCTCTGGTCGAGGATACTGTCTAAGTCCTCAATGGACGCAACGAGAACATTAAGACTGGCTTGCAAGGGAGAAGATGTATTCAGTCGCGCCTTCACCTGCGCGGCTGTGGTCGGACGAGTCAGCTCTGAACTTGCTTTGCTCCACCTTCGAGGTGCTGGTGCGTGTAAGCCTTCGCCGACCATGACTTGTTCATTTGTAGGTGTCGCAATATGTGTACCGGAAGAGAGGGAGCCAGATTGAAGTATTGAGCGAGGAGGCTGAAGAGCTGAGTGTCAATGCCAAGAGTAGAGGGCTACATGAAACGGGAGTGAGTTCGATGGTGGTGACGCGTGCTGTGGCTTTTGGGACTCTGCATGATTGCATGCTACCCGCAGCCTTACAATCATCACTCCTGAGCTCTTCTATTGACTCTACGGTCTTGGCTAACCTCGAGGTATCCTAATGATGGCGAGATGAGCCATGCGGCTCTCCAGCCGACGCTCCATCTCAAATCATGATCCAGTGAATGTTCTGGATCGCATAAGTGCCTTCACGTGTTTTACGTGATGTCACACCCTCAGCCCTGTAACCCCGTGTTCCCCTGCTATCATCGACCTGCAGTTTTTCAGCTGTATCACCAAAACATGCAGAGCCTTTCCACCTTCGTATATGATTGCAACGACGGCGTCTGCCAGTGACACTCGGCCAACATGCCGAAGCGCAGACTTCGATTTCCGAGGCGTCGCACTCTACTTCTCCTATTTCATTGTACTCCCCTCCAACGAGCCGAGTCTACTAGACCTCTTACACAGCGAGGGGTGCTGTACGACAAAGAACACGTTGCGACAATGAAACATGGCACGTGATGCGACATCTAAGAGGAGGATCAAGACTCTCATGCGCCACAGCTAACGTAAAAGGGATAGCTTTATAGGGATAATACCCAATAATACTACGATTTGTAAGCAGGTTCCATACGCCCTAGTACAAACAAAGAAACGCCAGAATCTCCAGGGTCTAGCTTTGGTTAGAGAAACTCTCGGAATGTCTGTCCATCAGATCAGAGCAGCCTGCGAGGTAAGAGATCTACTATTTCTTAATTACACCTGCTTTTTAAGCCCCCGAAATTATAGAACCTTTTTTTAACCGCAACTAGACAAGGGTGGATTGTTGATAAGGCGATTAACGGTGTCAACAAATCAATAGATAGCATGACAACCAGCACAAGTTACTTCGTCAGAGACTAACTTACTAGAGTTCAATAGCCATAGAGTATTAAGTATCAATTATAGCTCTATATGTTCGCGGGAAAAGGACTTAAGAGATCTTAAAAGCAAATCTGTTTCGCTACGCCGTGCGTTTCGCGACTAGAGGATTGACACGCTGTCGATCATTTCGTCGACGTCACCGGATGCCTGCCTAGTTTTATACCCTAGCTTTAGTGTGATTGAGAAGGCATCTCTATAATTCGGAGGACTATAAGGAAAGTTTTAGGTAGGAAGAATGTATGTTAAAGATTGGTGAACGACCCTTAGCTGAAGTTACGTATACCGGGAGTTTGAATTAAATCGCATAATATTGGAAGCTTAAAGGCCAGATAAAGTCTATATTCCAAGTAAGAACGAGCTTCATGACAATATTGGAAAACCAAAGAAAAAACATATCAGCCTGCCTAGTGGGCCAGTGGATATCAACGGTGCCATGTCCCTAGCACAGGGAACGTTACGTAAAAGTAGAGATTCGCAGAACTTGACTGCAGAATGGAAGCTTAGGGGCCAAATGCCCAAAGGAAAAATAGGTTGATAAATTAATGATTTCTATTGCACGCCCGGCCAAAACACGAAAAACGAGAATACGGTTCAAAGAGCCTCCCTCTCTCGGCATACGGCGTGCGTCATTCTCTAAAAACAAAATTCCTTTTTAACGTGCGTTTCTCCCCTCGCCGCGGGCAGCATGCTAATCTCCTTCCTTTAAGTCAAAGCCGAAAATGTGACGAGCGCTCGCTACTCCCATCACTGGCGGGAGAAAAGGGCTCCGGATAGGAATTCTGAGACGCCCTCGGCGTCGCTGCCTCCGAAAGGGATGGCGTTGGCGACGCAACGGGCGTGGTTGGCGCATACTCATCAGGGCCGTGGGTTTCAGAATACAGCGGTTCATCATTGGCAGGACTGGTAGCATCGCCATTCTCCGTGGTCTGCGGAAGCGGGCGCTGGTTTCTCCTCGCCCACAGCGCAAAGCTAAACAGTGCCAGATCAGCCGACATGGATTCACCATCGCTGGGCCCAAGAGGAAAGGCCTCCGAGACGCGCACGCAGCCGCGGAAGCCCGGCTCGCGCTTGACGAAAACGAGCTCCTTCTCCGTCAGCACGAGGCCGTAGTCGCACCGGCGCCTGTCCATGTAGTAGTAGACCTGCCCGAGGACCTGG
>QYSG01016013.1:0-11893 GCA_003988875.1 Lachnum nothofagi
GAGCGCGAATACCAGAAGGGGCGGCTGGCGCTGGCGTTTCGGATCTTTGCGAAGCTTGGCTTTGATGAGGGGGTGGCGGGGCATATTACTTTGAGGGTACGTATATCTTGGGAAATGGATACTGGTGGAAGTGTTGTGAGGATGGGTGGGGGTAAGATGAGTGCTGATGACTGATGGTGGGATGATTATAGGACCCTGTGGAGCCGACATCCTTCTGGGTGAACCCCTTTGGTGTTGCGTGGCCGCTACTCAAAGCGAGTGATCTGATCCGCGTCGACGCGGAGGGGAAGGTCGTTGATGGTGGGAAAGTGCGTTTGCTGAACACTGCCGGTACCTGCTTCCCCCTCTTCCCCTTCCCTCCCTTTACCTCGCCTACACACATAACTAACGCGAGAGATTTTGAAAATAGCATATATGATCCACCACGCCGTCCACACAGCCCGGCCAGAAATCAACTGCGTAGCCCACAGCCACTCCATCTACGGGCGCACCTTCTGCACCCTCGGCAAGAACCTCGACACCATCACGCAAGACAGCTGCGCCTTCCACAACGACATCGCGCTCTACTCCTCTTTCCGCGGGATCGTCCTCGCTGAAGATGAAGGGATAGCGATCGCGAAGGCGCTAGGCGGGAAGAAGGCGGCGCTGCTGCAGAATCATGGGCTACTAACATGTGGGCGGACGATTGAGAGTTGTGTGTTCTGGTTCATGAGTCTGGAGAAGTGCTGTCATGCGCAGTTGATGGCTGATGCGGCGGCGGGGGGGACGGGGGGCAAGACTATTAAGATTGAGGAGGAGGATGCGAAGTATACAGTATGTTGAATTTTTCTATCAGAGTTTTTGGGGAGTCTTCGATGTCGTAGTTTCCGTTCGACTTTTGAGCTCTGGGAGCGTATTTGAAAACGATGCTGACTCGATTGGATAGTATGGGGCGGTGGGCACCGAGATGGCGGGCTGGTTCAGCGCGAAGCCGCAGTTCGATATGATGGAGCATGAGAGTGGGGTGGACTACAAGTGGTAGAGATCACTCGTGAAGACCCTTGGTGTATGGAATGGGGATATGGATCCGGTCTGGAGGTGCATTGATGTGGAGTTCGGGGAGGTCGGCTGCATGAGGATTAGCATTCGCTAATGTCATTTATGAAGGTTGTATATGGATTCTTGGAAATGGTATACTGTATTGGGTACATATCAAATTGGAAGATAATTTATTTCTACTTCTGCGGCCAGAGTTGGAGATTCTAGAGAACCCAAATCCAGCTATATCGTTTCCTTCAAGAAATCCATATTACCTTCACCTTACACCTAAACACTACGTCTCAAACTCATCCAGCCCAGCCAGTCAGAAAAGCAGTCAAACAGGCAGCGTTGACTAGAAATACACCACTAACTCAATTCGACGACTCCGCCTAGTCTAGATACTACCGGGGAGAAGGTCATTTGCTTTCGGGCACAGCATTCATCTTTCCTGTGTCGACCTCACCTCTGAATATAGATTGCCATAGCTCTGATTTGGAGTGGCTTGGATTTACTTGGGTTCTGTGGCTTGACGCTGCGTGGTTGGATATGCGCTTGGGTATTGCGATGAAGTTGAGGGAGTGGTGAGGGAGTGGTAACGGCTGGTGGCTCTTCGAAGTACGGGGTAAGCTGGTTGTGGTGGGAGCAGTTCCATGAAAGACTGAGATACGTCGTGTTCTATTTGATGGACTGTCCGTAGAATTATCATCTAGGGGGAGATCTCACGGGGCAAGTTCAAGATATTCCGATTTTCTTAACCACAACAAGATACACCAGATGAGCCCCCTAGATGGTTAACGACATGCGAACTCTCCTTGAGATATACGCCATGGAACACACGTAAGTCTAGCACAAGCGTACATAAAGCAGAGAACATTCTAAATCTAGATCCGCACGAATGCTATATCTGTTATAACAGGAGGTCCGAGAGTCTTAGCAAGTACAAAAGTATACAATAAACGACAAGAAAAAAGTGAAGAATACACTCGTCCCCCCTTTCGTGGTTTAGCAAGATATCCCATCATCCAAGACGACTTGCCGTTAGAAATATATTCAAATTCAAACTTATAGAACAAGAAGGCACCAGCTAATTGAAGAAGTATCAACAAGAGAAAATACAGGCCTATTTTATTTTTATTTAATTCCTTGCCGGAGGACGTGATGTGACCTTTAGCTTCTCACCGAGAGCAGGTCGCAGGTCGACGGAGATAGATCCTGGCAAGCCCTCTCGCTACCCGTAAACTCAGGATCGGTTTCCTCTTTCACTGCTTCCGTTTTAGTCTCCGGACGTAAGTAGCTGCTGCTTTAACCTGAGCACGCTCGAGTCAGCCTGCGCACCATAATGTGGAACCCATTTAGCCTCTCGTGTGCCCCGGCTACAGGCTCCTTACCATATGTTGCCCGCGACTGCCTTCTCGTAGGTTTTCTGCCGAAGCCTGTTTTGTGTCTCTGGTGGCGCAACTCGATGCAGGTGGGTACGGAGATTGCGGTCAAAAGTCTTCGGCAATAGGGTTCAAGCCTTGTTTTAAGGTAGTAGACCGCTAAAATTACAGGCTTTTAGTTATTAAAGGCCCCTATGTACGGAGATCACGGTCAAAAGACTCCGCGCTTCAGTGGGTCAAAGGATTTATACCCTATAGCTACCCCCTAGAAAAGCTTATTTCTAATGTTTATATGCCAAAATTATAGCGTTTTTAAGGGGCTTTAATAGGCGGTAAAACGGGATGGTTTATTCTATTATATTAAAGCTATTTCTATATTTTTATTACTAGATTATTTATATTATAATAGCTTTTTTTAAGCTTTATTTTATATATATAAAAAATAATTTTAATAATTTAAAAAACTTTGATGATTTCAAAAAAAAAAGCCCTTAAATTTAAAAAATAATTTTATTTTAAATAATTTTAGTTTTAATATTTTAGAAAAAAAGCTTTTTTCTAGTAAATCAAATATTAAAAATTTAATAATTAATAAAAAAGAAAATAATCTAAAAAAACTTTTTAAATAATTAAAAACTTTTTTTTAAAAGCTAAATATATATAAAAAAAATGCTTTTATTCCGGTTATTTTAAAGCAAAAATTTATTTATTTTTATAATAATAATACTTAAATTTAAGTTTTTATTTTTATGGCAAAAAACTACAATTACTATTATATTACTAATTATATTAGCTTTAAATATATTATTTAAAAAAACCTAAAAATAAAAGCCAAAGGCAATAAATAGGATTTTATTAGGCCAGTACTTTTGGCTTATATAACCAATAAAGCTAGGACTAAAAAACCTTTATTATTTCAAAAGATTTATAATAAAGTTCTAAAGATTATAATTAAAAATTCTATTATAAAGCAATGGTTTTATTAGAAAATGTCACGTGGAACCCAGGGTCACGGGTAAGGTGGCAATAGCTTCTGGCGCAGCGACCTTGCTTTATTTACTATTAAAGTATATATTATATTATAAATTATATATTATAGATATTATAAACTTTAATAGTTATAATTAGCCAAAGCCCTTTTAAGGAAAAGGCCAGAAATTAGTTCTGTACTTAGATTTGACCTATTGTCTATTGCATTCACTTTACAGAAAATTACAGCTAAAATATTATAAAACCTTAGTTATACAAATGCTATTTTAGTTTTATTTATATATTATATTTTCAAAAAGAATAACTATAGTTGCTATAAACATACCATTAAGTCTGGTTTAATAAAAAAAATAAAAAAACAAAAAAATAATAATATAAAAATTATAAAAATTAGATTTTAAAGAATTAAAAGTATATTATTTTTATAGATAAAACCTTAATATAGTTTTTATATATAAAAGAAAAGAAATGGATTTAAAGGAAAATTACAAAATAATTCTATTATTATATAATTTTATAAAAATAGAAAAATTTCAAAAAATTTATATTTTAGGGCGTTTTTTGCTATAATTTTAAAAGGCCCTATTATATATAAAAGCCTAAATCTAACGCCAAAAAAAAAACTAATATATAAAACTTAAAATATAAAAATAAAATCAAAAAGTTTTTTAATAAAGTAGTATAGAAAATAGCCTAGTTTATAGTATATATTAATTATTATTATAAATACAGCAAAAAAAAAAAAGTAAGAAGCCTATTTGAAAATATAATAAAGCAAATAATACCTATATTAAAAAAAAGGAATGCAAAAGCATTAATTAATATTATTATTAATAAATTATTCTTAAAAGTAAATTTTTTTCTTAAATTAAAAAATTATAAACTAAAAATTTAAAATTAATAATTTAAAAAAATAATATTTTTATATATTTATTTAAATATTAATAAAAGATTTTTAATATTTGGTAAATTATAAAAATATTTTAGTTAAGTAATTTATTTAATTTAAATATTATTAAATTTATTTAATTCTAAATATAAAAAAAACCATTAAAATAAATATAAAAAATAAGTAAAATATAAAAAAAAAGTAGTTAGTTTATTAAAAGAGCTTTCTATAGAATTTAATTTATATTTAAATTAAAAAAATTCTTTTTTATATTAAATGTATTTTATAAATTAAAAATAAAAATAAATATTAAAAAAAAAAATTTAAAGATTAAACAAAATTATATATTTATTAATATTTAAAATATTAAATTAGCTTTTTTTATTTAAATATTTATTAATAGATTTTTATAAAAATTAAAATATTTAAAAAAGTTTATTTAAGCTGCTTTTAACATTTAAAAATTATTTAATTTTAATAATAAATAATTATAAATTTTTAAAATAATATTTAAAATAATATACAAAAAATAAATATAGAGTAAATACAGGGTTGCTTTAGCTAATAGGGGTAGCTAAGGCTATTAGTACTAACTTATAGGAAGCTAGGCACTAAAAAAAATACATCTACCCCCTATAAAATTTAAATTAGTAGTCTTACCCCCTGAAGCGCGGAGTCTTTTGACCGTGATCTCCGTACATTCTATAAACTCCCAAACCCCTGCACTGCCTAATAGAAAGCTAGAAAAAAGTTGTACCCTGCCAGTTACAGGGGCCAAGCCCCTGCAGCCCCCTATAGTTTGGTGCCGAGCCACACTAACAGCCATTATTATGGCAACCTCCTACAGGGCTTGAACCCTATTGCCGAAGACTTTTGACCGCAATCTCCGTACTGACGTGGGAGACGTCTTTCAAAGCAAAGAAAGCAGGAGATTTAGGTCCGAGATGTATAGGGTCAAACACTAAAAGAAATAGCGAGGAGCAAGTCATACTTTTATTAACTTTATATTATTACTATATCATATAGCTTTCCCGAAACCGCTTTGTAGTAAATAAGACGTATGACTAGAGAGGCTATTCACTGTTACAATTCTGTAGCCCGCCCCCTTTTCTTTGGCTCCTTGAATGCTTTCTCCTCGTTTCTTTGAGATATGGACGAGTTCTGAGGTAATATCTCGCGAAGTAACATGGTTTGGCTGACTATCGGTATCCCTAAGAAGAGATACAGTGCCACGGATAGTGCGCTGCCTTACGCGTCCCCTCGAACAACATCCCTTTTTGACTTTTCACGTCAAATGTTACAGGGCGCTATTATGCAGCCTGGTCAGCCAATGGCAGGTGCTAGCCGGCGCGTACTAGCCCTATTAAATAGCTAGTTATTCTATTCTAAAAATGCAGAGTCTTTCACATCAAAATCGCCTTCCATGATATCAAATCTCCCTGGTGTCCGGCACCCAACTATCCACAGCTTTGTGCAACTAATCGCGTCCGAGACTCGTATGATGGACGATGAAATGACCTCAATTTTTTTCTCAAGGAAACCTATGTTTCTCCATCTCGATTTCCAACTCCTCCCCTTCCCTTGACTCATGCAACCAACTTCTCAATACCTCGAAGGTATGTCTCTGGGCAGGGGCCCATCTGGGAACGATATATATAAAAGTGAGTCTGACGACATATAAAACGAAGATCATAATGATCGTTGTGATAATGAAAGACCTCGTTGTCATCTTGAACGGTATCACTTCCGTTTGCATGCTAAATAAGCAAGCAGAAAGCACTACTGGATAAAAAATCTGTGAGGAAGCATTTAGCTGAAGGTCTTCTGTTACAATTATTGTGAGCATACTATGACAGTGAACTCCGAAGTCATTCCAATATGATCGGATCCATCCTTTGATACGAGAAACAAGCGAAGTTTTAGCTATAATTGATCAGTCAGCAATCCTACCATACAATCGAGTCTTACTCACAGTGCTTATATAATCGGCGCATCTTTTATTCAGTGCTAGAAACGCTTTGTAAACGCCCTCTAGCTTCCAAAAGATTTGTTTGATGGTATGAAGACATCGTCTGTCACTTGAATACTGTGATTTACTATCACTGTCTTCGAAGTAACCAATATCTCCACCGGGAGCACTGAATTTAGCCCAGGCATTGAGTGTGTCCGAAAGAGCGCCCGTAAGACGGCGTAAAATGTCCGAAGTCTTGAGAGCCCAGTCGAAAGCCGCTTGTACTTCCGCCGGTCGTCGCTCGCTCTTCCTAGATAAGGATGGTCGTGCCGGATTCTGCGCCAACTGCCAAATGTTAGTACAGGTAAGTTTTGTCAGTCCATGCCCCGCCCTAAAGTAATGTGCTGTGACATACGTGTGCATCAATGGCGCGTTGCAACTTGTACAAATTATGCTCCCACTCCTTTCCGATGGAGGCTATACGTATCTGAAAAACCCCGATCCAATATTCTCGTGGCTGTCGCTTTGGAAGGCTTGCTTTGAACTTGCCACAAGCGATTGGATCAAAGCACAAGTCCCCTTCGTAGCAGTCGTCTAGGAGACCATCGACCTCGGAGTCAACGAAACCGTACGCCACCCATCGCCAGTCGTCTTTCCCAATAATGACACAGAAAACCTAGGCCTTTTGCATACCCCAGACTTCTTTTGAATCTTGAGCTTTAGATTCCAATCCATCGAGTTTCAGAAAGGACAGATCTGTCCATTGTCTTGGTGGTTTTGTCTCGATCGTGCTAGTTGATGCTTCTGGTGGTGAACATTTGCTCAGAATAAAGAAAGGTATATGTAAGTTGAGTTGAAAAGTCAGAAGACCAGTTGGAGGAATCTTGACCTCAATAGATGTCTGAAACATTAGATATTTGTATATCTCATATTTCAAGCCCTTCCATTGATGTTTTGAGGCCGTTTCTATTAGAGCATGAATGGAGGCAGGATTTAGGTCCGTTATGTATATCAGTCGTCTGGAAGCGTCAGGTAATCGTTCGTCATTGAAGCGCGGTGCTTCCAACGCTCTGAGGAGTCCTGTGGCAGTCAATGGGTTTTCGTATGACCGGAACGCTTCCACTCTTCCGTCAGGAGCGTTGTCTCTATCAAGCCAAATAACGTGGCGAAACCCTGCAGCACCTATGCCCCTTTTGGGGTGTTCAGGACTAGTTCCTCTACAGAAATCTTTTAGCACTAAAAATCCATCCGGTCCGCCGCCTTCTAACTTTCCAAATGAATCGGTATCGGCAAAGTCCCACGCCCCACGAAGGATATTTTGATACTGAATCTCAGTCTGACGAGATGAAGAGGGTTTGGGCTCATCCAGGTCCTGAAATGAATCTGTCTCACCGGTCCTATTACTACAACTGATGGCAGCGTCGACAGAGCTGTTCTGCCAGTCATCGAGTACATGGCCAGCAGTCATGCTGCAGAGCTTGGTCGTTCCATCCGCGTTTGTGATCTTGATAATGCCCCCAATAGTTGCCTTCCTAGAATTGCCCGAACGTGCATCTTCGGACTTGTTAACCAGCAAAACCGGTGTGCCGCAAAGGGTTATGGTTTTATTGCGGCAAACCTCTATGTCTACTGGGGAGTAGGTAAGTTGTGTCTCACTGGGAACTACCAAATCCTCAGTATCAAGTCCCCAGATTCGCAAAGACGTATGACCCGAGGCCTGCTGACCCTATGCTGAACCCTTTTGAAGTATCTCTCATTGCAAAATATCACAATGTATGGGGCTATGTCTGTGTCGTCGTTACCGAGAAACATCCGTCTAAAGGACCAGCATCTCGGCTTCGTAATAGACTTGAGAATGTCTTCGACCACTGGTATCAATTCTGCGAAGCGCTACTCAGCAAACTCGTCAAGTGGTGTATCAGGGAACTGCCGGAGATTTGAGCGACATTCTGGTGGCAGCGGTACAGATTTACTAAACGACCTGATATCCTCTCGCTCGCGGTTTATGTTTGATGTCGTCTCTGAAAATAGTAAGGCAGAGCAGAAAGTGTGACGAGGAGACACGTCAAGCCCTAACGCAGGATCTTGCATGGCCCGTCGGGCACCCAAAAAACGCCTTCCAAATCCGCCTGCAGCACCTGCAGAGTGCTGCTATCGGCATCCACTGAATTGCAATAATCTGATCCTGGAATATTAATTATCTACAGTTAGCCCTGCGCTACCTCGGATCACTTGGCAGGTGCTGTCAGCGTAGGACTGGACTTACGTCTCGTGAAGAAGCAAAATGGTGATATGAGGCCAAGACCTCGATTTTTACTTAATCTCGTAGGGTCTCTTTCGTGTATCTCTCCCACACTTATGGAGGTACCCATGTCGAAACTGTCAACCAGCTCCAGTACAACTTTTTGGCCTCTTAAAGGGGCCTCGGACTATGAATTCAAGAAACTTTGTCATGTCTTATGGGAATGGGACGTTTGCGACGGTTGTAAAGTTGGCCAGCGCTGCGTCTCTACACAATGTCCGTGGCAGAAGAGATTTCTTAAGCTTTAGCCATTCTTCCGACTCTACCAGAATATAACAGCGTCATATATGCCGGAGATGCACACGACCAGCAATTACGCTCTAAGAACACATGAGGACCTCTTCGACATCATCCGAACGTTAAAGCAGAACCTAACCACTCCGCGCGCAAACCTAACAGTAACGCATTTTGCCCGCCGTGGACCCAACTTCCAGCCATTCCCTGCTGACCAGAATCGAGCATTCGAGCTCGCAGTCAGAGTCATGACAACAATAGACTGCTCTATCGAAAACCAATCCGGTTTTGACATACTCGTCTGGGGAGGTGACAAGTCGTTCCAGGATCTTGTACGCTCGATTGGCAGTACAAGATACCACCTTACATTAGCTGGCGATGATGAACGGTTCCTCGATCCCAAAGAGCAGCTCAGCGCAAGTCGACTCAAGAAAGGTGCGCATGTCAAGTTCCGCGGTACAGATGATATTAAGAATCACCTTAGATTAGAGGGGAAAATCGTTGAGATATTCTATCATACCAGCGTTCTGAAGGAACACCTGAGGTTGACTCGCGATGAGCATACAAAGACACTGACTGACGATAACCGGTGAGCACAGGGCGTGGAACTCTTCTGTCTACATTTCTAACAATTCTGAAGCATAGAGATCATACCACGTCAACTTACTCTCGAGACTCTAGACTCGTTACAAGAGGTCATATTTCCCTATGGGGATATTGACTCTCACCGATGCTTGAAATTTCTATCATCAAGCAGTGGCATTGACCAAGATTGTCTAATGCCCAATTCTGAAGGGTCCCGGCGGCCTGACGAGAAGAATATTCGATATATTTACGAAGGCAGCCGGTTTTGAAATCCGACCACTACCCCTAAGTGAAAAACGTCTAAAGCCTGAATTTTAGGGTCTTTGCACACCGGAGATACCTTGAGGAGATTTTGGTGGGGGATTGGCCGGTATACAAGGACCCTAAAATTCAGGCTTTAGATATTTTTCGCTTAGGGTAGTGGTCGGATTTCAAAACCGGCTGCCTTCGTACTGGGGGCCTCGACTTAAAACCCTCCTCGATGAGATCGAAAATCCAAGCCCGCGTAGACTGCAGCGGCGGTGGGAAAGGATTAGCAAGCAAAGACATATGATGCAAGCAGCCGTCATCGGTATCATGGTTACGGTTCTACTAGGACTTTTAAGTCTGCCTGTACAAATCTTCCAGGCTTGGACTTCCTATCAGCAGCTGAAATACTCGATTCCTGCTCCGGGGAAAACCCGAGTTTGAAAATTGGGTAGAGGGGAGGCTCCATCACCTTTCCGCATAATTTGGAGATCGTAAAAGCTGTAGGAGAGAGACAAAAAAACGCGCGTATAGCATTTGAGATTCTGAGAATTCACGCGCGGCAATGATTCATGATCGCTAGACATGACTGACATTCTGCAACTTGAAAATTTTCTCGGGCTGCGCAAGGAACGATAAAACTAGACGCCAAGAAGCGAGCAGCGAATAAGACTACAACACAAGACGAGGGCTTTGGGTTACACGACGTCAACAGCCTAGAAAGAACGCCTGCAAGGTGGACAGTGCACTTTCTATGCCACGTATATGATCGGGCTCCTTGTGCTGCAGATGATGCCTAGTATTGGGCTTTCTCAGGCCAAGGAGTTCTGTGGCACCAATAATATCACATGAAGCCAAAAGTCGAAAAGAGATTCATGAACACTAAATCAAAGCCAACAGCTGAAGATTGCGCTAGCATCATATGATACAAAAGTAATGAAACTGGGATAAGAGTAAAGAGACAAAACATGCAAAACAAAGGAAACAGGGTGAGAATTTACCATTATCCATCTACTACTCGACGCTAGGTAGGCCATGCTCTCAGCTAATGTTCATCACATCGTAATGTCTCCATACCAGCCAATTAAGCTATGCCAATGCAATCGAACCCCAAGCCCAGCGCCCGAAACTATGCATGTTCTGAGCTTTTCTGCTGAGTCAAATGATAGATGGATCTGATCAACACCTGGACGACAATCGATATCGAGTCGGCGAGGCAGATTATAGGGGAGCTTCGTAGGTAGGATCCGTGTTTCGAGGGGACCATGTTCGTGGTTCGGCCCCCGGGCTGCGCTATGTTGTTCGCGGCTAGACAGGTTAGTGAGGAGCCAGTAGCAGGTTGTCCGTGGATTGGTAGAGATGGAGCGGCCATAGACTCGTTGGGAGGGGTGGAAGTCTGTGCAATTAGCTGGCGTGCGGAGGAGCGTTGGGGCTATGCCGCTGAGCAACAGTATCATGAAGCGAGGTTGCACAGAACACACCCGAATTGGCCGAAACTCGGAGTCTGCGGCGCCAGAAAAGCCTTTGATGCTGTAAGATAAGAAGGATTAAGCTCGGAATATGTCTCGCGTTGAACCCGTTAGATTTAGTAGTGGGAATGATCAATTAATCCTCCTTTTGTGCGTAAGGGGGTTCGTATCATAAACAAAGTCAAGGAGCTTGCTCTAAGGTATCTGTGCTCATATCAATGGAAAGACTGACCTTCTTGGAAAAAAGTATTCTGACGCGGTTGAGGGTAGTTCGAGGAAGATCTAAAGCTGTTCAATAATGGAGAAGTCATTACGATTTAAACGGAACAGGAAAGGGAATATTTAGTTATGTAGTGAGTTTGAAAGACAAGAATCTATGAAGCAGCGCATTAAATAGGCCCGGTACTTTTGCCAACTCTGCATCCTGACTGTTGCAACACGTAGTGTGATAGAAGCTCAACCCTCCTGTAGAGGTTGCGATTCATCCAATTGCCGTTCGAGCCTCAATTTGCTAGCTACCGTGTCAGCTCGAGCCATAGACTCCATGGACAAAATCAAGTCATCCGGAAATGGCTGCCGGATATAAGTGGTCTTGCTTGGGCTCGTAAGAAGAATCTTGACTCCGGCCTGGGTTTTCTGCTCAGCCGAAATCCTCAATAGCTTTTCGACAACAAAGCCCATGTCATACTCGAGTTCAGGCCTCTCATAATACCCCACGCCGTCGAGCAGGCAGAACAACACGACTGATTGAGGGAGCTGGCTGACAAGCCACTGGAAGAGTTTACACAGCTCGTCGAGATCGCCGAGCTGGATGAGGTGCCTTTCCAG
>QYSG01016024.1:0-12299 GCA_003988875.1 Lachnum nothofagi
TAAGCGAGGCGATGAAAGGGGTTGTCTCGCAAAACCGCAAACGGCTAGGACACAACGCCCACTTCCAAATGCATTACTTTTCATTATTAGAGGGTTGGCTTTGTCATGAGTSGAGCATAATTGTCTCCCCTTCTCGATTTACGGCGTTATTTTCGTTCAAACCCGATTTTGATTAATTGATTGGAAGATAGYATTATTTGCAGAGCCGCCAYCCTCTTACACAATGGCCCCAAAATCAAATGAGGATGATCTCGTCGTCGAGAGCGACGATGATTCCCAGACAATCGAAYTGCGGGTAACGCAGGTGGGCCGAGACCACCTACTTCCATATCTCGCTCTCGGCTTCTCGCCCGTTCAAACGTCAGGAGCAAGAGCGCAATGCGGGGTTCATGCGCTCTTCTTGAGTTGGGAATCAGCTGTCGAGAGTTTTGGCGTGGTGCTCAGTCAACCGATTCCAAGTTACGACGAGTTCCGGGGAATACTTGATTCCCCTAGCTACCGCAGATTCGGAGCCGAGAGTCTTCGAGGGCGGTTTCCAAATGGACGCCCTTCTGCTTTAGCTCTAGGTGCTGATTCACGCGCTTCGTATGACAAGGCCTTGAGGGAGGCAACACTAAAATCATGGCTTGGTACTCCGGCTTTATGGCCTTTGTTGCAAGCAGTCAATGAGAAATATGGGTCTAACTTTTCACTTGGCATTATCACCGAAGGCTATCGAGGACGATTCCGAAATGATAGCACGTGGGATGCCAACTTTGAACAGCATACATCTRTGCAAACGCAGCAACGAGACGACCAGATTAATAGCCCCATGTTGTTTCTTCACAACAACAACAAAGAAGCAATAGCACGCGCTCATAACCTAGATTCAGGCAAATCTGAAGCYCATTGGGAAGGGTTCCAGGCTCCGGGWAGAGGTAATGAGAAAAGCAGCGTGGCCTCTAGACGACTGAGGGTCGGCGACTGGAATGTGGGCACGGAGATGCGAGCTGACGTACGCAACGGAGTTTACAGAGTCAAGACAAAATGTTCAGGCACCGGCCGCGGACAACTAACGGTCGATGTYGGTCACTTTGTCAGGCCAGCAACGCCAGTGGAAGACATACAAGTGCCTGATGGCTGGATCTACGTGTAAGTATGGAGGCAATTGGGTCGAAGTTACGTACTAATAGTACGCAGGAGGCTGTGTTCAACAAATGTTAATGAACAGGACATTAAGACAAACCTTCAAGGCCTCGTCCCAGCGTCGAGCCTCCAGAAGATCTCTCTAAACGCTCTTGCCCCGCAAGATGGCCCAGCGAGGAGAACCCCGCTGCTGCTAGGTTCGGGCGYTGGTGGTGTGAAGCCAGAAACAGACGAAGAGCGGAGGCAGAGACACAGAAAAGGCATCAAAGAGTTCATGGAATACACTAAAGCATCTAGAGAAGAGGCCGAAAAGTGGATATTAAAGTGGTTTCCTACCCAYGGTACTCAAAGAGTTATCGACCTGTACTTCCAGGAAGGYGATTATTATTCGGTTCTGAGCGAGAAGGAGCAGAAAATCAAGGTGTTTAAAGAAACCATCCCTAACGCACCGGAGGGAGACGCGGAACGCTGGGTCAATGCTTATCACGACGTCCAAAAAGCACTCCATTATTACCGTAACGAAAGGAACGACATCGAGAACGTAGAGAGTGCCGATATTGGTGGTGTACCGCCCGAAAGCCAGATCTCTTTGCAACGGATCTCAGACTTCAAGAAATCYACAGGAGAGACCGATAATCRGATTGCGATAGACTTCTTAGTGTTCTTCAATGATCGAGATGAGGCTGCCCTGGAAGTCTACAACGCTGACCCAAATTTCGTGACCACGAATAAAGGCAGGAGCACCCGAGAATGGCAAGATGCCGAGTTCGTTGCAAGAACGGACCCAACACACATGGACGAGGAAACAGCYAGGTACTGGATCGAGTGGTTCGGCGGTTTCGATGAGGCAGGGTCAGCGTACCGACAGGAATATGTCAGAAACTTTATGGCAGATATGAAACAGCAAGACGACGCAAAGAGAAAGCAACAGAAAAAAGCTGCGGCGAAGAAGGCAGCAACAGATGCAAAGAACCTCATAGACTGCGAGTGCAATTTCAGGATCTTCCGCATAGTTGAACTGACWGACAAAGTCGGCGAGGCAATTGGTGGTCGCGACAACCAAAGCGTCGGCAAATTTGTGTTGAGCAACGGCGAATTTGTCTTAGACACTGGGAAGAGAGAAMAGGGCTGGGGCAACAGGGTCCTATACAATAGAGTTCCTACTGTCAGGAAACTAACAGGGGATGAAGGGTGGGCAGTACCKCGTAGGGTGCAGTACGTGGAGCATCCAGTAAGTTTTTCTAATTTTGCACAYGCAGGAGGATACTCTGCAACACCATTCCCACGACTAACTTCGTCACTAGTGGGGYATTAGGAGATGCAGACTGAATCTCTTCCCGGATGCAATTCATAAAGTCGAGAAAGGYGACTTGAACAACACAACGGTAGACCTGCAAAGAATCGGTGCCCTGATCGGCGTTCCGGCGGACTCAGAGCTKGATCGTGCAGGCCTCCAAAACGCAATAGTCGATTGGCGAGATAGGAACATATGGCAACTCCCGCTGTATCGTGTACGTCAAGCATAYACCACCCGACAGGCCTGGACACGACTGTACGAGGGCGAAATTGTCCGTCTCTTGCGCAACAATAGAGTTGTCGATTTTGAGGGGAACGAAGCCAAGATTCCAAGGGCTCAACTGGAGGCTATYCCATTTGCTTTCGGCATTGCTATGMGAAAYAGCGATGTTCCGGACGATCTCTATGATGTCAATCCAGATGTGAGTAGAACAGATRTCATCTGACAAATACAAAGTCACTAACTTCAGGTACAGCCCAGGAACGGGACAGACGACTCGGACGCTCCAGTCGGCGGTAAAAAGACCATAGATAAAAGACCGAAGAAAGGGAATCCAAAGAAAGCTCCCAAAGGMCAGAAGAGGAAAGGGGTAGTTCAAGTTGATGAAGACTCGTCCGACACCGACACCACTGATGGAAGTGACTCTGACTGCTCRGACYACCATGAAAGRCCYAGCAAGAGGCAGAGGGTAAGCGATCCACAAYATTTCAGATTCTCATACAGATTTACTSACACAGACAGACCGGGGAGTGGGCAGAGATACGGACCTTCGTTGACGAGGAGTACYTGCCTATAAAATATGCCAGTCGCACAACGGGAAGAGCAAAATCTCGGAGRGGTAARGACCGAGGACTCGAAAATATGAAAATTATTGCTCGCTTTGGATGCRAGGCGGTTGGTGTYACAAAGGATCAGGCCTGGATACTAAGGCGTCCCAATGATTCAAAATTGGCGAGAGACCGGCAAGCAGYGGGATACCCTCCCATTGGAGGATGAWYATTTYCTTCCCTTGGAAAACGAGGGTGCTTAAATATCTGGTGATTTTKGTTTTGTCGTTTAGTCTAGTCTAAGAGCTCATGCGAGGTTAACTAAGTCTTCTGCGTTTCGTSATAAACTTACAAGAGGACGTGAYTTCTCCGYCCAGTTCCCCTCAAACTCTATGCCAATGGTTTATGCAGCARASTTCGCACTAGAACGTCAGCCTACCCTCCCGATAGATACTATAATTTCACCAAAGGGACCTTCGAATACAACATATCATAACCCTTCCCAATATACCCCTCGCTGGCTCCACMTCTCGCCACAACYCCCAAGCCGCCAGCCATCCACAGYCCGGCAASCGCAGCYGCAATTCCATTAATAACCCACCACCTCCTCGCCTTCTTCCCACYCCCTYCCTCGACCCAGCCATTCCACCTTGCAGCACCCCAAACAAAGTGGCCCGACGCCGTCGCTACCAGCGCCACATACCCAGTCCAAGCAACAAACGGATGCTTCGYGAACCCATGCGCCACAAAGCCCAGCCCCACGCCTGAGCTCCCGCCTTCATATATCCACGGCAACGTCCGATTCACAAACGCATGTRTTAGCACCAGCGGCGCTAATAYATACCCGCTMGCACTGYTCCAGCTCACGGGCGGCCASACSCGMACTTTGTTCTCGAAYCGKGAGCTGACGGGTAAGCCTACCGCGCCATATCGCTTTAARTTTCCGTTGCGCCTGTGGATTCGGAGGGCGAGGCCCGATAGGATGTGTGTTGTGATGGGGAGGGTGATGAGGAGGGGYTCGAGGGGGAAGGATTGGTAGTAGGGGCGTGTGAGGAGGAGATAGGGCTCTGAGGCTGGGACGGAGCGGGTTATGAGGGGGATGAGGGAGGTGTTTGTTAGRTGGAATGTTGCGTAGAGGGTGAAGACGTAGGAGGAGTATTTTTGGGCYCTTATTACTGTTTRGTKTCTTTGATTAGCCTTCGGATTACGTYGYAGAGAGATGAGTTGGCAAGTAAAAGAGAAAACTACGGTAATAGGCCACACCATGCCTGCTTCCACTAAGTCCTACTCCATGTGGGAGAGGCAGATCAGGAAGTTGTTTCTCGGAACCGGCTTCYGCAGCAGGGGAATCGATGGGCGACGGCTCTATCTGTTGTAGGGAGATCAAAGTCTCTTGAGACGCCGTAGATTGGCGTCGGTCTTCCATATCAGGGCGTTTTCGTATCCAGAGGGGGAGTATACAAATTRTRGCTRACCATCAAGTTRCAGGTGGTTTGATACAGTAGTGTCAAAATAAGCTTATTCGCGCTATGACCACACCTTAACCGTAGCTCAAACTCAGCCTTTTGATRYARAAAACTTTCAACAAGGCTYAAGCCCTCGATTCTACGAAAAGAAGACAAAACCCTTAAAATGCCTCCTGTGAGTATACGATCTCAACAAAGAATGCAAATGTGGAAGCTGACCAGCCAACAAAGCGCGGCTTCACGAACCCAGCGCCCAAAACCGACAGCGCGAGGGAGGCCGTCAAATCCTTYTACTGTACCTCTGCTCCTCTCCTCCCCTYTTGTTCCTTACTGACAGGTACAAGGCGAGCTCTGCAGTAAAGGCTATGCCCGAATGAACGAGTACGAAGCGCACCTTTCATCATACGACCATTCRCACAAACAGCGCCTGAAAGATATGCGCCAGCTGCAGAAGAACCCCATGGCGAGCGAGAAGGCGCGACGGGCGGAAGCGAAGGCTGACAAAGGCTCGGGCTTGATTTCGATAAAACTTGGAGGAGAGGGCGGTGAGGGGGAGAAGACTGGTGGTGGAGGTGGCTTCAAGAAGGGAGGATTCAAGAAATCCGGGTTCAAGAGTGCGTTTACGCCTGTGGAGGGCGAGGGCGAACCGGTTAGAGACGAAGTAAGGCAGGGAAGTGCGGACTCAGGGAAGGTAGAGGGTGGACTAAGACTCGTGGACCAGGTGGGAGAGAGTGATACCGAGGATGAGGGATACGAGATGTACGATCCGAGGTTCCCTACAGATTGAGGGGTTGCTGGACGTTGGGACACACACACTTGGAAGACGATACCACGGTATTACGAATTATCCTACGATAGTCGACCCATCGACTCCCGCGAAGACTGGATACGGGACCGTACATGAGCTACGGAGATGAGCGGCATAGGAGAGGGGGCGCCCTCGAGCAGTGAAGGGCCAGACCACCTACGACGCGAGCCATTTAGAAACCCTACAAGCCTTACAAGGATTGTACGGACGTACACAGAGATCTGTAAAAGTTAGGACTCGGGCGCAATCCGTATGGCAGATATGTGTGAAATAATCCATTCGAGACGACTTGACACATGATCGTTATAGGTCGCACTTCCCTTGTAGATTTGGTAAGGTCAATTTCTCTTTCTAGTTTCTGAAATGCTCCAAAATGTCTTCTGCCTCGCTCGGCCTGCTTCTTTCCAAAGTAGGTCTTGAGCTGGATACACATCTGTGTATTAGACAAGATCAATTCTTCAACGACCTTTGAGTGCGGAACCTCCTTTTGCTTATGTGGTGGACCTTCGCAATTTGTCTGTTGGAACATCCGTGATCGCTCCTTCTTTGATTCTAAAGAGGGGAATGTGTTACCGAGACATGGAAATCGGCAAGTGCGACCTCATCTGGAACCGATCTATCCTGAATCGTTGATGCAGAGATGCACAACACCTTCCCTTTGCTACTTTGGAAGCTTTCCGCCTGTCGTCTCGTTTATTTCGCGTTCATTGCTCCTCCAGTATTGCAAGAGCTTTGGACCCTTTTCTGGGGAGGATATATCCTAGACTTCAGCTATTCGGAGTAATACAGTCGTTGCACAACGTCTGTCATAGTGATGCAGTCGTCCATGGTAAGACTTGAGCTCATATGCAAGATGCTTTAACAAATCAAAAGCATGCACAAATGCATGCATATCTCGAACCCGTGAGGGGTCAGCGGCTTATTGCATGCTCTCCTACCTGACAAGTGTTAATCGTCCCACGAAGAATTGGAATAGCATGGACAGAAAGTATGGAGAAGGCTGGAAGCCGGAGAGCGCCCCGCCCTCCCTGGTGAAACAAACAAGCTTGTGAGTTTGTTAGAGCCGCGTACTTGCGCGGGCGACCTATTTTCAGCCAGCAAAATATTAAAAGCATCCCCTTCTCCCCCCAAAGCCAAGTCTCGGCCTTGCGAGTCRCTTCACTTCTTCCCTCACTGACTCTCAAAATGACCCGAATATTCTCATGTCCTATCGCCTTCGTTTTCCCTTTCATCACTTTAGCACTAGCGGGGATCCCAGCCCCGGCACGGCCAAACAGAGAATACCCAGAAGTCATCCCCGGCCCCGGCCTCCCCAGCCTAGCATCCCTCAACATCACCTCCTCCGACCTCTACTCGGCAATCCCATCCTCACTGCACGACCACCCGCAAGCCATACTCGGAGAATGCTCCACAGACCCCACATCCCTCGCCGACAACGCCGCCGTCATTGCCTGCTACAACTACCTCAACATGCTGGGCCACACGAACTGCGGAGGCACCGGCCCTAAATTCTCCATGGAAGTGTTCTGCGAAGCGGGGAATAATGCGAAGGTTGTGGGGACGAATGATGGGGATAATGGGAATTGGGGGTCTTATTGGTATGTATGAGATTTTGACGCTACTGTATGAGGGTTTGGTGCTGATGATTGGGGGATTGAAGTTCGGATGTTGCGATTTCGGTTCTGGATGTGTATAATACGTGCAGAGAACGTATGAGCGCGACGGCTCTGGCTGGTATGTTCTGAATTTTGAAGTAGGGAGGAATGTTGCTAATGAGGCGAAGGCTATGATTTTGCGTGGGGCAATGGGGATCTTTGGGTTTCGGTTGTGAACGTGGCAACGATTCTATGAGGCCTCCAAGAGAAAGAGTTTTCCCCTTCTTCGTGGCGAGAATCTCGCGGGTATGAGCCAAAAATAAAATGATCAAGAGGCTTGGAAGTTTACTGACAAGGCGAAGCGGGTATGTCAGCATAAAGATCTTGTTTTGTATCGTGTTTACCATATTGCACTTGCGACATTTCGCTCATGGGACCCTTTCTTCTCTGTATTTCTTATATCTCACTGCAGAGCGCTGCCCATGTAGCTGAAGGTTGTGAGTGAGCGACTTGCCAAGATCGCCGTATCATGTCATCCGTCCTGGCTTTGTAACGCTTATATCATCTCATGAAAGGTCAGATGGTCCACATTATTTTGCCAATTTAAGAATTTATTTTCGAAATATTGTCAATTGTGGCAATCATATCTTACATCATATTGCTCATTTGGTCATTTCGACTTGGTAGCTCTCGTTCGTCTAGCCAAAGTACTGGGGCGATGGTATGACCTTCAAGCTGCAGAGCTGCAGACCCAGGCCTGATGAGATATGTCATCTTCATCATCAGGTCTAATCTATCCTCGACTGTCTAAGCCCTCGACGGCATCCAAAATTTAGAAGTGTCCCGAGAAAGTGTATCCGTTGTTGGTAGTTGATGGAGCAGAAGAAAATAAATTCGGTTAGTATTATCTCATGGATGATGAGAATATTTAGAAATAAGCTTATTACAAACCTCAGCTTACAGTCCGAGTCCTAGGGGTTGCTGATGGATTCAGGTGTGTGATCATGACATGGAGGCGAAATCTCCTATTGCTTATATTAAGGCCTTTGCCTCGATTCCGGACCACGCGTGCTTCGACTCGCTCTTTGCAAAATCTTATCTTCTATCAATTCTTAATTTAATTTATACCAGCATTCAAGTGACAAACCACATCATATAATATGCCGCCCAGAAAAGGACCAAGACCTTCCAATACGGGCGCCGAGGCCAACACCAGCATCCGAGATGACGAGCCCGAGGATTCGGAGGCGGACTCAGATGTCCCGACCGGAAACCGACCTRTCACTGTTGACGTACTTGGCCGACAGGTCTCTGCACCAAAGTACAAATCATGGTCAAAAGGAGAACCGAATCCTGAATATCCCTTTTACTTGCAAGTAGTTCAGTAATCAAAGATTTTTCATTGGCTCACATGCATTGTAGATACAAGCGCAAAACAGGATATGCAGACTGGGAGCTGCTCACCGCCGCCGACGAAGCTGAATTGGAAGAAGTAATCGACGGAATAGATGACGACGAGATCATTCCAGGCCTGAAGTTTGCATCTGAACATATCTTCGAGCTCCAAGAGCTAGGAGATCTATTCCGGTTCCCCTCGATCCAGAAGTTCTTCGCCAAGCAAGCCAACTTGAAAGCTGCGTTTAAAGACAAAGATGTGCTTGGCGGTGCCACCAAGCGAGACCCTCTCGAAAAGCTTTCCAAAGCTCTTCCTAACAAGAAGGCGGCGTTTGTCTATCTCGAATCGAGGGTCAACGGGCTCAAGGGTGTGTATTTCAAGCGCAACATGCCGAGAGTGCTCAACGAAGAGGAAGCACCGAAGAACCCCACTGCCGCAGAACTGCAGAAGATTGTCGACAAGATAATTTTGACGCTCCTTGTCGTTGACTACCTCAAACATCCAGACATTGAAAAACTCTACAAAGACGTCAGCACCACAATGCGGACCACTTGGATCAACATTGGCAGCGCCTTCTCTGAAGACGAAGACTACGAGGATATTGGAAAGGGCTTGGACTGGGAAACAGAATATGACGACTGGGAGAAGGACTTCATTGACAGCGTGCAGGCGAACATGCGAAAGGCGATCAGGTATGGGTATGAAAAGTTGAATGATGCGGATGAATATCCAGAAGATATGGGCAAAGATGATTTCAAGGCGTTCATGAGTAAGGTCGAATGGAATGTGGATCTATCGAATTTGAAGAGGCATCTGGGTGAGGAGCCGGCGCCGGACGCGGACCAGGCGGCGCAGGATCGTTTGGGTGAAGTCACGGAACAGATCGGGAAGACCAAGATCAAATAAAAGGCTCTACTTCAATAAGGAAAGGAAGGGTCTAGGGAGCCGGATATCTAGTAACGGAGCTTTCAGTAGACTGATGCTTTTAGGGCGGATTTGGTGTATGCTCTCGGTGCTTGCTTTTCTATGAACCACTGCAATTCTYTTCGTCTTAATTCGAACTATCGTTYATGATTCATAGATAAGTATTCGAGCATTTGTTTTACGTGTCGCCTTTCTGTGCGTCCGTAATTTGTGGGTTTGTCAAGCCATGAGACTCAGCGTAGTATCCAATGCACTCCTCCTCGACTCATAATACTTCAATTAAAGCTTCTATGCATTAGCCTACGTACAAGTGCTTTTCCTTGCTAGATATTCTGTTGTTCATGCGTTTTACCAGTCGACTCTACACAATGTTGTACAGCTTACTCATTTCCCCGCTTTATTGAACGCTTTGTACTGCGGCGCTTTTCACTTCATTCTRCTCARGACACATTTAATAATGCGAAGACTCTCATTTCAAGAGCTCAAATACACAAGGGATGAATGAGCGATCTGAGGTGGGGTCTGCCATCCACAGCAGCAGCACGCCTTCTTTCATGTCACACCCTCTAAAGCAATCGAGTTCCACGAAAGACGTCCTAGACAGTGACATTCGAACCTATAAATTCGGTAACTACCTCCAAAAAGCCGCCGAACAGGGTGGCCAACCTTCAAGACAACTATTTTGGAACCCTCGAAATGCTTAAAGCTGTCTCTACTCTCTTCGCTAGTAATTTCTGTCATGTTCTCTGCCATCACTGCTTCGAACGAGGGGGTCTATCTTTCCATTTGCAACGAATTTGAACTCGGAAAACTGTACAGCGAAGCCTACTGGTTCATACGTAGGTTCAGCATATAATAACGAGCAGTAATTCAACTGCTTTAAGGATAATTGAAGAACTCTCTACATTTCGATTAGAATTATCTGCAAGTCAATCTACTATTGCTTCGATGTAAGCGTTTGCAGTCAACTCTTCCGAATGTCAGAAGAGAACTGACTTCTGGGTACAAGCATAACCTTGGAATATAAGGGGCCATCCGAGCTTTCGAGACTTCCGCAATAAAATGATTTGATGGGCCTTTCTCGTGATGTGCCTTGGTGATCGCCGCTGCCCTCTGGCAACAATCACTCAGAGCTCCTTCCTTTAGAGTGATTTATTTGCTCCAATAACAACTCTCCAAACGTAATTTGGTTCTTTCAGAACTATTTACTCACTTTTCAAAGGCAACGTTACAAGACCAAATTCGTGATACAAGTGCAGTATGCTCCACGTGCACAGCCTTGAAGTCCGAGATTTGACGACATCTCACTTCGTATGGAACGGACAACTTTGCCCGAATCCCGACCTGCGTAATCSATGAGGCTAATCGACATGAATACGGGGTAAGCACACAAGGTGACCCTTGCCGTGCAGCCTGTGCGCCACACAAATTGATTTATTTTCGGGAGATCGTCGCTGCGGCTTAGACCCCAGCCCACTTTAAGTCCTCTCTTTGCGTAAATCTGATATCATGTGATTGTACTCAACATGTGTGCACGTCACGATTTTAGGGCATATTGTCGTCGGATCAGGGGTTCCAAGCTACAATTTGGACAGGCTCGTGTTTATTAGACTCGGGAATTCATMCTGGATACCTCCACCTCCAAGGCGCAGGGGAAACGGGATGAATTTGACAGGTCAGCATGTCCCATCTCCAGTGAGACATTGACGGTGAATCGATTTACGTGGGTTGTGAATACGAACGTCGAATAATTATATAAGGGCGTRCAGTCTCCTTGATRGTATCCCTCATCATCAAAAACATTCTACTCATCCATCCAAGAAYMGTATCTTAATCCTTAAAGCTACCATCAACCACTTCCTCGTATCACCCAATCCTAGTCTCCGAATTTRAGATGCATTCCGCAACCGTATTTACCACCATCCTCGCAGTATGTATATTCCCTAAAATTTTTGTTCCTGCATGGGAAATTTTGGGGTGTAACGAWAGCAYATTACTCACTCCYGTTGCTGGCTCGCGGGGTAATCTATTGTCTTGGAAATCATAAGACMTTCAGATGCTCCTGGATATCSCAAATATTTCTTGATCGAGCAATGCTAACTTCAGTTCCTTGCAGGTMGCCGGTCTTGCTGCCGCTGCTCCCGCGGTTGCCCGCGATACCTACTATGGCGTGGGTCTGTCCATCCAAACTTCCTCCGGCTTGGATCCGAACCACGTCCGCTCCCCAGCTCCCGTTGAAATCAACAAACTTGCTCTCCTGAATGGCGGCGCGGGCATTTCGGCTTCAGAGATTCTGTTTGACGGCACTGCTTCTAATGTCGATATCAACACCGTGGAATGTCGCGCTTACAAGGATGCCGCCGGTGTCGAGCCTGGCAGTGCGCCGTTTACTGCATCAACTCCAGCGTCGCTGAGCACGAATTTGGTGACGGTTAGCTCGATATTGTGCTACATTACGGGCGAGAACTAGGTGGTTTACAATTAGACATGGATATTTAGTCACTCCTTAGAATAATCGAATAGAGACACTTCATCAATACCAACATTCCACTGACTCTTACTGTCGCATGAAATGGCGCTTCATTGTTCGAGGCGTTGTAAAATATTCAAATGTCTGAGAAGCTTGCAGACCTGTGAAGATGCAGACATAATTATCAACAAAAACGGGGCAAAGCCCAAACTGCTGAAACTCTTGAGATCCCGGCACCCTTATTTTATTCAACGAGTGGTATAACTCTACCTAACTTCACCTGATTGCCGGCACCCCACTTCCACTTCAAAGGGTCTGCCAATATTTCCGCTGGTATGCACCTCAAAACGTCCTGCTTGATTATCATCACCCCATCATGCAAGTCAATCTTCTGCTTCCACTTGGCTCCGTCCAACTCTTTCAGCATACAAATATCGAGGGATGTCCAGGC
>QYSG01016035.1:0-11848 GCA_003988875.1 Lachnum nothofagi
AAACCCTTTGTGCAGCTCGTCAAGTACCAATAGCTCAGAAAATCCTAGCCTACGGGAGCCCAGGCTAGTCGCATAGGCCTGTCCAAATGTCCAGAAGTTCGCAGAGCCGATGAATCTCAGAGCAGCGTGCCTATCCTGATCAAAGATCACCTAAGGTCGTCTCCCTCAATCAGCGTTTGACCTTTTGGCCCATCAGCCCGTCCAAGGTAGGCATCTATGGAGAGCTTCCAGCGAGTCTTCCGTAGTCAAGTTCCGCATTTGGAGATACTCATCCCCAAGAGCATCGCCAAGCAGTGGAAGCTTGGCAAGACTCGAGCGCCTTTCCAGACTGATAGAGACAGCAGMCAGCAGCAGTATGTCGTGCGAGGCGACATCAGTGCATCTCACCGATAGCGCGCGTTCGAATCAAAGGCACCCGGTGCCCGAACACGAACCCGAAGACGGCAAACTGCATCCGAGCTCACGAGATCGTGTGTAGAATATGAAGCAGTTTCACATCATTGACTCGTCGGTTTTTTCGTGTTCGTATGCTTTAGTAACGCACCCTCCCGCGGATTCCACGCCCACGGCTCTGTGGATACAGGAGACCAGCATCGCCAAAGACCCGCTTCTCAAATTCATCACTGCCGGTGCCGGCGGCCTTGAGGGTCGGCGGYCGGATCGCTGAGTGCCGCCTCCGCCTCCTCTTCAGCCAATGAGCTTACTCGACGTCTGTCGATGATTGGCCCGAACCCGTTTTTGCGGGGGATGGGGGATGTGCGTGTTCTGCGAGAGGCCATGCAGCTTGCAGCGGTACGCGTGCAGGCTTCCCTGGTTCAAGAACTCTTGATCTGCCATCTACCAACCATCTTGCCTCAAAGTTTGACACGCTTGCAGCTTCCCATATCAACCCGAGCCTGGGTCAATGCTATCTCCGAGTCCATCGCTGTTCCATGCAACGGTCCGAACCACAGAGTCTTCGGGTAAAGTTTCGTCTCCTCCTCAGCAGATGGCTAACAGCAGGTCTTCTTTCGGAAATACAAGGAGCTCCTCATCCCAAATTGGAAGCGGGGGGCCTCTAGGTTTTCTTTGAGACTGACTGCAGCTGGCCCTCAAATGCGTGCTCATTCTAGAATGTCTCCTTTGGAGTTCTTGTAGATGCAAATTCTGCATCTCATATTTGAACAGCCTGCCGTCCATCTATTCGTGAATCCTGAGATCATTCAGAGCAGACTTCCAGTACCAGATCTCAATCAGTGTCTTCGAAGGTTGTCCATCATGGCGTCCACTTCAGTGCTCGAATATTTGAGAGCTATTGCCATGACATGCCCTCTGGGCCTCAGCGCTTCTCCCAATGCATTGGCAAAGATCGAGTTTAGAAGGCGCACGGAAGCTRAGCAGAAGCTCTGACTGGGCTTGATTTCTGGTCCGCTTGTTGATAATGGTTTGCTCTTCATTTATGGGTGGGTTACGTCAATTATGCCACAGAAACTTGCCATCCCGTGGAGGTCTCCGAGTTGCTTGGCCTTATGAAAGAGTATACTGTCATACTTCACCTCACTTTTCACTCTGGAATCCTCTCTATTCTGTCGYAAGAGTYCAAAGCTAAAATGGAAATTTACTACTCGTACAAGTAGATTTCGTTTATTCCTTCTTTCCTTGCTCATGATGGCATGGATAATGGTCAARCTTTTGGGTCGGTTGCTGTACCCCCTCCCTCAGCACGGGATCTGCATGAAACCGCTGCAGTCCACTTGGCGTGCGATCCACAAATGCGGGGTCCAATTTCCCCTATTCCGATAGTGTCCTGGATGCTCCTTGAAATTGGCAGGCATTACTCCCATTCCACCATTGTGATTTCATTATCAATTTTGAAAGGTCTTCTTTCCACTGCAACCTCATAAAAATACTCTACATAGGCGCTATTGACGAAACCACGAGGCACTCAATATTGAATCCAAGTTGGCGTGAAAGCCCATAGCAATCTCAAAGAGAACCATAAAATTTGTTGCTTCTTCCTATAGTACAAAGCGAATGTTGGATTCGCAGGCCGTGATTCCAAAATAACCGAGTCCCACAAGAAATGACTTTTCAAAGAAACGTATCCCCCAACATTTGCTTCTGCTAATTAAGCATTGCTATATTCTCTTGGCCAGTACCACTTTAGCAAGAAGTCTTGCTGCACACGATTGGATCCCACCACGGTGTCTTGTCCTTGCAGCTGCAAATACAGACATTGTTCGAGTTGCAGTGCGAGTTGCAATACCCGATGGCGAAGCAGTGCACGAAACAGGCCCTGCTATCGATGTTACAAGTAACACGCTTCTCCAAGCCTGGCACTTCGACCTCGCGACCTTTGATAGCCTTGGTCACGGGAGTCTCCTTTTCTTCGTCGGTTAACTGAGTTTGCGTTAGTCAGTTATCAAGAGGAATTGGTGATGAGGTTTTTACCACTGAGGCATTATCTATGTGGCCAGCCTCACAACTGATGGCACCGCTCTCCGTGCCAGTGCAAGTAATATTCCTGTCGAGGACGAACCAGGAGTGCTGATCGGCAGCCATGCTGGAGAAGAAGAGGGTAGACATCAGAAGGAGAGAAGTAAGGTACTTCATGTTGTCTGTTGTTGATGATATRGTATAGTGTRGAAAGATCTGATTGAAGATTTGAACCTCGAAGAATATTTTCTTGGATTATGCTGGGTTAGAGAAAGATGGAACGGCTTCTWATATACATTTTCGCTTCCCTCGAAGAGTCCCATTTCTCAAAGTCAATTCTAATCGGCTCCTAAAGATGTCTACCCAGCTGAATGTTGTGGCAGATTTCTAAAAAGAATTGCTAAAGTCATCATGGTTGATTGATAAATGCGACGTGAAAGCGAGCATCCTGGTCTGTCTTTGCAGACATCARCGAAGGAAGCGTGTTACATGCCACCGCCGCTGTGTACTGTGTAGTGATATGTGATGAATAAATAGCATTAGTGGATCGACKTGTAACTCCGCGTTCCCCATCTGTGCGTTGTAAGAACTACCTACCGACATAGATGGTCCARGCTGGGCAGAATCCTTTGGATTTCCCTCTGTAGTATGCTCACTTAGGCTTCTTACTGTAGCATACCAGCTGAGTCCTGAACCCTCGTCTCTTTATAGCYTCGCCCTAAGATCTTGAAGGTTTCCTGCACATCATTCCATCACACATGACCAGCGTCGGCTAAGCATTAAGGGGGGCTCACTAAGTGTGGCTCATTCAAGCCACCAGAAGCCACCTCCGCAATATCCAAATCCTTTTCGATGTAGATCTGTCATGGCAACCAATCATCTGGAAAAGACCTGACTTCACTGTGCCTTGCACTCCTGCATCATTTAACCTTAATTCTTTGGCAAGGCTGGAAGATCTACACGCTAACCCCATCTTGAAATAGAACTTGGCATTTGCGAGTTTCCCGAGTATCCTAGATGCTGAATCCTTCTAATTATAACTCATCTGCCGTGTTCTCGAAGGATTTAGATCATTTCTATCAGCTCATAACGTCCTGAAACACCTTACTAACGGTGCTTGCCGAAGCCACGTGGRTGATCTGCAACTGGACTTCAGTAACAAGCATTTTCCAGTCTCTTGGGCGTGCCTCAAGCTGCACACATCAATAAAAGACTTTGACTAATGAATTGTCTAATTTAAACGCTTCCCAATGCCGCTAAATCTCGTACGCAAGATCGTCTCTTCGTGCCATCCACTACTACCAAGCACAGCGAGCCAGAAATCCCTCCAGCCACTTCCTCACACCCCACTTTCAAGCCCCATCTAAAAACAAAATACCTAACCTCAACGCCGCTGGCAAGAAAAAGTGCTCCGCTGGCACCTGACTTCAGTGTTTTCTGCAAGCCGGGAATATACCTCCAGRTAATTGCCATGCCTAGAGCGAAAGCAATAGCGGGGAAAAGACAGAGATTGTGTCTTCTTGTTGAACGCAGGTAGGTGCTGGAAAATTCTGAGGCGGCGGGTACGGATCCTCATGAGCGTGAAGAATTACAGGAGTACTAGGCTGATGAAGTAAATRCTGGAAGCCTCGTTCAGTCTAGCGTTTGCATAATCCTGGTCGATACTGTGTGGTAGGACACCATACCGGAACCACAGGGCACTGAACGAAATACCAGAGCGCTCTAGGTACCAATATTCCGTAGCAAAGGAGGAGACGGTTTCAAGAATGCCGATTATACCGTAGGCTTTGAAGCATGAGTTGCTAATCCACGAGGCGATCGGTTTTGGGTTTGCGGGGTTTTCGAAGTAGGATGTCGGCTTCAGGTGTCTCGTACGCGACAGTCGCTGCTGCACAATCGGTGAAGCAGCAAATAACGATTATCAAGAAGACAAGACTTGGGGGAGCCCGAAAATCACGCTCGTCATAACCGACCAGAATTCGGAGAAGGATCCAGCAGGCAGGAGGTACGCGATAGTCTTCTTCAGCTTGTCGAAGACGACTCTTCCATATTGCACAGCTTCCACAATGGCGCTGAAAGATTCCAAAAGAACCATATCAGCAGCCTTCAGGGACGTCGCGACATTGACTCCATCCCCAGTCATGCCGACAATTTCGTCCCTTCCCTGGAATTCGCGGACAATCCGGAGTTTTTGCTCGGGTGTAGTGCGAGCAAAGACGATTTCGTCGTACTTGCATAATTGGTCCCGTTGGTTCTCATTCAAAGTGATCATCTCTGGGCCACTCAACACAATTGATGTTTTCGTGTTCGAGGGAACGTCAATTTGGCGGTTCTTAGGGCCTGATTCAGAGACAGAAATCGAGATCGCGTCATCTCGTGACAGAGCTGAGATGCTGTGTACCATGCTTAGTAGGTTAGAGATGATGCCGCACTCTACTACAATAGCCTGAGCAGTAAAAGCAAAGTCTGTTAGAGAACAATGTGTTAGCATATTATAGGGATTTTAAGCCAGTAAGAGGGAATATTCCAAGGAACTCACCCTCAGTGACCATGAAGATGCAAATACCAGCTCCTCGTAAGGTCGAAATGACTAATGGAATCCCGTCTCGAGGCGGATCCACATTGCCCACAACACCAACAAATGTTAGGCCAGTGCGAGCATGATGCATGGCTTCGTCCTCAACTGGCGGATCAATTTTGTCAAGCTGATCGCCCTTTAAGAGCTCGGTCCACCATAGCCAAAGAGGCGTTGAAACTGCAAATCGCTCATACTAAGAGCAATTAAAGGGCATCCCGCGAATAGCAAATTCCTTAAAAGACTTTCCACGTGCTAAAAAGCTCGATAGAGCAGCAAAACTATCCAGTTTCCGATACCAAGATTAGCAGGCTCGAAGCCCGTCGTGCTTGCATCTTATGCCGAGAAAGACCAGCGGTTTGTGCAGGCTAGGTGACTCCGCCTTCCTTGGTGTGTGAARGTTTAAGTTGTGTTGACAGGTTTGATATTAAAGCCTTTGTTTGGGATGGAGGAAATCCCTCGGCGTACATTTCAGCACGGCTTGGCAAACATCACCACAACACACTCTTTCTCAAAATCTCATCCCAAATATAAATGCCTCATACAACATACAAGTAAGAGCACCGCACAATCGTGTATATGGTATTCTGGTATGATACTATTAAGGTTACGTTTCTATTACTAGAAAATCGTCCATCGGCGCTTCTAGCAGTCCGTCGATATCCCAGTCTCCAGATTTTGCATCTCTCGACGTTGCTAGAGCTACCTAGGAAAGGAATGTCCACCCGGGTCGCGTGGCTCTTACGCGGTGGACTCGAAGAGCGGTACTTAAGAAAGTGCGTCTCACTTGCCCTGGGATATCCGAAATAAACGCCGCTTTTTCTGCTCAGCGCAAAGCAACCTGGGTATCACCCGCGATGCCCAAGCTCTTGATTGCTTTGCTTATGGCTTGTGCTGGGCTGACTTTGGGAGGATCTTTCCACAAGYACACATTGGATTTTATTGAAAAACTGGTTTTGCGCTCATTACCGCTACTGCGTTTGAATTTCTTCCTGCTTCTACTCAGGCAGCTCATTGGATTTGAATGTCAAATAGCTTGGTGAAGAAGTTCGACAGTATGGCCTTGGCCCGCTGCTCTTTATCCTGAACCGTAGTTGTGCGCGAATTGATATCTTTGTTTCGTTAATACTACGTATTGATGTGCCTTTGATTGAATTTATCACCYTGTTCATATGTACATTTSCTCWGCTGTTCTTGCGTGTCCTATCAACCACAAGTCCTTCCTACCAAAATCGAGGAGTGAGAGAGATGTTAGGCTGTAAGAATCTATAGTAGGAAACTGAAATGCCGCTCGTGGTACCCTGATAACTTTTTGAAAAGCCGTGGTATAGTTAGGTCCACAAGCTCCCCACCTGCCACGACCTAGGCACCGACCCGAGAAGGAATGAGGACCCTCCCAGACCTTGAATCGCCCAATTTTTTGTTTGCTCAAGCGAACTCCTCCCTGTCATCTATTATTTTGAGCTACTATCATCAGATTTGAATGCAACTCTGGCCTTCCGCACGTTGATTTTACTAGCAGCCCGCTTCATCCTAAAAAGTGGAAAACACCCAGAAGCTGCCGAACCCCTTTCCGAAGACATTCACTTGCGTCCTTCCTGCTCCAAACTCCCTTATCACCCAGAATAAGGACTCCGATGGGCAAAATGAGCAGCCGGGTATTCTGGCGTAATGGTCTCGCAACTCTGGCTCTAGCACATTGCTAACATGTGTAACCTACAGGCCTTGAGAGCTGCAAAGCTACCATACGCCATCTGCCATCCGCTAAATCATCTACCAACACTGTCAAAAACATGCACCATCATCTGTCAAATCATCAACTGCAAAATCATTCGCCTGCAACAACAACTGCCAACGCCCATATCATCTGCCAAAATCCGCATCATAGGCCTGCCTCCAGATGTCAGCCGCGACATGCTTCTCGACGACGGAAGCTAGAGATTCTCTTGCTGCAAGAGCCTTGAAAAGTAAGTCAAGATCTCTGCTCAACTTTCCAAGGTGAATACTCCGATGTTCGGCTGCTCCGACCTCCTCACTTAGAGGGGGATTTCTTTTTGGCTCTTTTGTCTGAATTCTTCTCTCTTCAGGATAAAGCGCGCTGTCCCTTAYCGCTTTACTTTGTCAATCTCCATTATCACTTACTTTAACATAATTTGAGACAAAATGAGCAGTCGAGCACCGTGGCGTCAAAGCTCGCGCCAGCCTACATATTGCTAACATGTGTAATAGGCATCGAGAGCTGCAAAGTTCAGATCGTACACTGCGCATGTTTGTTCAGCATTCTCTCCATCGGCCCCCGATTCGCTTCCGGCGCCTGTGGTGCCAATCTTGATCATCCAGCCGACCGCAAGGAGGCTATCGCAGTTCACCAGGTAGCATCATCTTCAGGTTTTCTTCAGGTTTCCAGTTCAGTCCAGCCAGCTCTTTGAGCTTTTCCAGTTTCCAGCATGCCGTTTCAGGTCTTCGGTTAGCAAATACCATGGCATGGCATAAAGCCATGGCCGTCAGCAGTCAGTATAGCCGCAAGGCTTTCAGCATTCACCAGGTATCATCGAGATTCTCTTACCACAAGAGCCTCATCCCTCAGTCCACAATCATTGAGATTCTCTTGCTCCAAGAGCCTCAAAAAGTAAGTTCAAATTTCTGTCCTCTCAGCCTCTTAAGGTAAAATGCTTCGGTGCTCGACTGCTCAAACCCATCATCGACAATCTCRTCATACAAAACAAACTCCTTTTCCTTTTTTGACCAAGACTCTTCTTTGACGTCCACACAGAAGATATGCCGGCGGTCAGAACCCTTCAAGCCTTGCGGTAGCAGTCACCGCCAAAACAATCTCCGCAAAGCACGGATTTTTTTCTGTTATTACTACTAGAATGCCGGTTTTCGCTAACTCTTTCTAACTTAGCCATTATTCATTTCATTTGTCTCAAATCTTTCCCAAGTTCTGAGCTAACGTGTCTGGCAGCACCACACCACACCTCATCATCGTCAAATCGCTCCGGGTTAGAGCGATTGCCGAGCGCTCTAGGTTAGAGCGACGTTAGAGCGACCACATATTAAGGGTTGTTTTCTCGGGTTGAGAATCGTAAGTTTATCCTCTCTTCTACCCCTCTTTGAATGAAATCAAGGTTTCGATTTTTTTTGGCTCCGCTGCAAATTGAAGACATCAAAAGCTTGTGCACTGACGAAAGCCACTTCAGCATCCCTAGCACTGGCGAAACCTACAAATGGTATCGAAACACTGCACCACGACGAATACGTTACTAAGCCACAAGCCAAGTACTGGAAACGCCCCCTGGACTTCCAATACCCTTTTGGCATGCCGACTTCATAGCTAGCAACACCACAAGCCTCTTTAATAACGTCAGACCCTTTCTTCTCGCTGCTCCCATGCTAAAATAGAAATGCGAATTAAGAACACTATAGCGCAGGGCAACAAACGAGAGAAACGGAGCTGTAAGGGAGGGAGGGAAATGCTATGGCGCGCTTTAGGACTGGCTTTGAGGAGCGTAGAGGGAAGGGACGGGGAAATGGGCTGCTGTGTAAGAGGGCAACGGATGTGGGGTGGGCAAGGGACCGACTGGAGGGGCAGAYAATAAGCAGCTGGCAATTAAAGTGCAGAGTGAGGCAAGCGCAGCCACAATATTGTCAAACGTCTAAGGTTAGATGCATTAGGTCACTCTGGATAGGAAACTCGTACGGAGATCGCGGTCAAAAGACTCCGCGCTTTAGGGGGTTAAGCCAGTTTATAGGGCCTTTTAACGGCTAAAAGCGCTTAGATCCATTATATTATAAACTTTATACTACTAAATGCCGAAAATCTAATCGCTAAAAACATTGGAAACGGAATAAGTTTGCTTAGGCATTTATTTTAAATTTTTAATATTTAATATTTTATATTTATAATACTTTTTAAAACTAAAGCTTTTATAAAACTAAATTATTATAGTAATTATTAATTATTTAATTAATTACTTTAATTAGGTTTTTAAAACTATTTTAAAAGCTTTTTAATAGCCTATAAAAAAGCAAAGTCCGTAAATATAGCAGTAAATAAGCTTTTGGCCCCTATAAACCGGCTTAATACCCTGAAATGCGGAGTCTTTTGACCGCGATCTCCGTACTGATTTCAAATGTCTTGGCCGGCGTAGGGCATTAAAGCTGTATCCATCGTGTTGGCTGCCTGGCCAGTGTGCGCTACTACCAAACCATAACAGTCACGATGCGTCTAGCCACATAGAGTCACAAGTATAAGAGTCAGAGCGGATCTTACGGCCTGTTGCCAATTTATTCATCGTATTCACAAGTCATTTGYAGACCATCAACCCATGTTTCCCGACGCCCATTCTGTCCAGACCAGGAGCCCACCGAACCCAAACGCCGAAAATCAAAAAATACAAGTGTATCATGAAGAACCTCGCCATGTCCACCCAAGACCAATCTGCGCGAGAAATCTCMAGCACAAATTTCTAGAAGCGCCGCTCGTAAACAAGCTGCTAGACCATCTGCTGAGAAACTATCAAAATGCTTGACGTAGAATGAGACATTGTGTTGAGACCAGATTGAGGACCGATCGATGTCGAGAATGAGAATGCCAGAGATGATGGAAGACATAACGAGCGAAACCCTGCCGTAAACAGCATGCTAGACCGTCTGCAATAATGAGACTATCAAAAGTAACAAATGCTCATCGAGATCCACCAAAGCCGAGAAACCAAGTATCGAAGATTAAGGGTATCRAAAGGTATGAGCGAACGGCGGTGGTGAGAGYGAGAGGGAATTTAACCACCGAAACCGTAGAGGGTACGGCCCTGGCGCTTCAAGGCATAAACGACGTCGAGAGAGGTGACAGTCTTGCGCTTGGCATGTTCAGTGTAGGTGACGGCATCACGGATAACACCCTCGAGGAAGGTCTTGAGAACACCACGGGTCTCTTCGTAGATCACTGCAGGCGCGTTAGTCTTGAACAAGAGGCAARTGTGATGCGACGAGGACATACTGGCTGAGATACGCTTGACACCGCCACGACGCGCGAGACGACGGATAGCAGGTTTGGTGATACCCTGAATGTTGTCACGAAGAATCTTGCGGTGACGCTTGGCTCCACCCTTGCCGAGACCCTTGCCACCCTTTCCGCCTGTGACGACGCGTCAGTAATCATTCCATACCAAGAGCGAYGATAAGGTTGTAGAAGAATGTTGTAGTTCTTGAAGTYGAYGATGATTGGTCGAGGYGGGGAAGAGCGATGTTGAAGCCATCACGAACTTCTGCGACCGTGCAAAAAGTGGCGACGACAACAATATCGCGAAGAACGCAATGGTAGGGAGAGGCAGCGAAAATTACTTACGTCCAGTCATATTGATAGTGTTTAGAAGTGTTATTTGAGAAGTTTGGCGATGATACGACGCGTTCGCGGTCGAAAAGTGATGAAATTGCTGATGTTGAGGCTTTGTCGTAAATGGATGAAAAAGGACAGAAGTCGGGGGGGCCGGCGAAGGTTTTTGAGGGATCGGAGCCTGCGCTGAGCTGCGGCTGCCGTGATTGTGTTTTCGGGTTGTTGCGCTAGTCTCGTTTTGTCAGGCGTAAGTCTGATTTTGAGAGCTGATTTCTGGTTGCCAATTTGCAGCCAGAATAAGCGAGAAGATGCGAAYGCGTGTGCTGCAAGCGCAGGTTTCATTGGAAGTCAGGGGTACATCTGCAGCCTTAGGCGCCGACTTCTGCGCGGGGCGCGACCTCTCCACAACAACACTAGGACGCGACTTCTGCCAATTTCATATATTTTATATTTCGACCTCGTCCCCCAGAATTCAATTTGGAAACGATTGCGTTCCGTCATGCTACAAGGAAGACGCACCCTGGTTGTTGGAGACGCCATCTGCATTCTAATTTGTCTCGACAGGCCTAGAAAGATCGATCCAATTCCATGTCTGCCATTCCACCAGCTACCAGAGGACGTGTAGACAGCGGCAATCAATCGGGTAGAATTCCACATCCGAGCTTTAGTTTTCTGTTCTCGTCTTTTGTATTTACCAGAGCCAGTTTCGTTGTTGTCTCCAACTCCGATCAATTTTGCTCGACTCTCTCAATTGCAGTGTGCTAGGCCCGCCAATTGTTCGGCATTTCACGAATTCACGTTATTGCACACCTACATAACTCATCCACAATCTGAAGCTTAAGAGCTTGGCTTCAAGCTTTTGAGGCTTTCGAGACCCTACGCAAATGTCGCGACGGGAAGTAACAATTCCAGTCTGTGGATATCTTGCCAATCCCCATTTCTTGAAGCCCTCTGCATCAATTCATGTTTGAATCGATCAATTCGATAGTAAAAACATCACATGTGAACCAGAATTCCTCGTCGGGAACCTTTAGGTCGGAATCCGAGCACCGTTTATTCTCCATCCAACACCTCATATCCCCCAAATCTATGGAGCGTACCTGCTGGCAAAGTGCCCTGGTTTCGCATTCGCCCACCCCGGAATACGCTCATAGATTTGAAATTCCCTAGGCTTGACATACATCGGCTCCGTAGCCTCAAAGTACGGCTTCATGTACGCTCTTTGCGCGTGCACCTCCATCAACCATTTCGCATCCTTGGTCCAACCTTCAACCCAGTGAATTTGCCTATTCAGCAAGTTACTATGGATGCTTCCACGGCATGGCCTTTAGGGAAGGGACTGAGACTTACCCAGGCACGGTCGAATTGACAAAGACTTCGAAGAAGGTGCATTCTGGCTCTGCTACAACCTTCTCATACGCGGGACGTAGCAGCTCCAGGAATTTTGCAACGTTTTCTGGAGCGACGTGCACGGTCACTTCGAGGAAGATACCTAGGGATGACATAGTTGCTCGAGTTGTTGC
>QYSG01016046.1:0-11832 GCA_003988875.1 Lachnum nothofagi
AGTTTTATTTAAAATTCAAAAATAAGAACTAAATTATATTATAAATTATATTTATATTTTTGAAAAAATAAAGTTATTTATAGTTTATATAAAACTTAATTTTATTATATTTGTTTTTAAATATAATTTTATTTAAAAACTTAAAATTACTTTAAAATAACTTTAAAATAACTATTTTTATAAAATTAATATTATTTGTTTTTAATATTAATAGTACTTATATATAATGTAACGGGGTGAATCGATCTGCATGTGACCAGAGCACGTGATTACCCCGGTCCTATATAGGCTGCAAATAGCTTCACTTTTTTAATAATATAGACGAAATTACACCCAATACTTAGCCTCTTGATTAAGTTTTGAATAATGCTGCCTATATGCCAGATCCTATTAGGGGATTATTTTTTTTTTTGGCCTTATATATATGATAATTTATATAGGGAATAGGTATATTTTATGGTATTAGGTATATAAAGAAAGCCTATATTAAAAAATATAGAAATATTTTTGGAATTTTAATTATTATTTTTTTTATATAATTCAAATAATAAATAAAAAAAGCAATATATTACTTTAATTTTGAATATTTTATTGTTATGGCAATAGGATATATTATTAAAAATAGTATATATAATAAGTTTTGTTAATGGTAGCTTTTTATTTTTTATGTTTTATTTAGATTATATAATACTAAGGAGTTTTTAATTTAAATTCTAAACTATAGGTAATAATATTTATAAAGTTATTTATTTGGATTTTTATGGTGCGGAAAGCCAAACTAAGTTATTATAATAAGTATAATAATTTAATATAGTAGGAATAGCTTTATTATTAATATTTATATATTTTAAACTAAAAACAAACAAATAGATTAATATTTAAAGATTAAAAAATAAAATATATTAAAATATTGGAAAAATAAAGGGTTTATTAAATATTAATTATATTTGAATATTCCGAAAATTGCAAAAATTAATATTTGGATACTTTAAAAAAAAAAAAATCAAAGTATTATAAATGGTTATTGCTACGTTAATTAGGCATTAATATAAATTTTTAGGTATTTTATAAAAAAAAAAAATAAATTAATAAAAAAAAATCATAAGTTTTTGGAGTATTAATAAATACCGAAAATCTTTGGATTCCGCAAAAAACATTAAATATTATTATTTTTTATTTTTTTTATTTTAAGTATTATAATTACTCCAAAGAATTATATAATTATATAATATTTTAAAATAATTTATTAAAATAATTTAATAATAGCATTAACTAAAGTACTTAAGTTTACGATAATATAGGAACTACAAGGTTTATTAAACTAAGGAGTATTTCTTTTAAGCAATTAAAGAGCTGGTTTATTAAATATTTAGGGAGGTTTATTAATCTTTTAGTTAGTAGGTTTATTAATTTTTTAAGGAGAATCTTCATTGGGAGATGTTTCATTGAATAATTTAGGAGAAGGGCCATTGATTTGGCAAGGAGGATTTTATGGTTAATATATAGAAATGAATAATACGTTTAATTATAATAAATCTAAAAAGGCTGCTAAAGTATATAATGTTTTTTCCAATGTATTTAAAAAGATTTTTAATATTGTTAATTTAGGTAAAAAGAATGAAAGGAAAGAGCGAAGGAAAGAAAACCAAAAGAGGAATTTTAAGAACTTTAGAGTTTATGCGGGAGAACTTAAGAAAGGGAAAGCTTTTGGAAAGCAATAGAAGAAAGAAAAAGGTAAAGAAAAGGGTAACTTGGAAAGTAATAATAGTAATAATAGAAGTAATGGTTTAGGCCTTTTTCCTGGTTTTGGAAATTCTAGAGATTTAAAAAATTTTAATTATAAGAATAAAAATAATCTAAATAAATAATATATTAAGATAATTTATTTTATATTATTTTTAAGTAATTTAAAAAGATTTTATTTTAATAATATTAATATTATTAGATATTTAAAATTTATAGATAGAATTTTTCAAAAATATAAAATAGTGAATAATTGAGATAAAAAAGAAAGATTTGTAGAATATGCAAAATATAAAATATATAAAATTATTAAAAGATTTTTTGGCTTTTTAAAATATTTTATTATATATATAAATTTTAAAACTATAATATTTAAGGAATTTCGCAAAAATAACTATAATTAAATTAAGTATATTTAAGGGAATTTAAATAAAATTATGGTGTAGTTTTAAGAAAATATTAAAAAAAATAATTGTCTTTTTTATAATTAGGTTTAGTAATATTGTTAAAAGTTTGAAATAATTAAAAATTAATTAAAAAAAAAAAAAATAATAAATAATTATTAATTTATTTTTAAGTTTATATATGGTTTTTTAGATTTTTTTAAAGATATTACTATAAATTATATTTTTTAGGAGAAAAAGTAGAATTTTGATAATTTCTGTAGTTTTTTTGAGATTATTATAAAAATTAAGAATAAAGCGAGCTGTTTTTGGAATATGTATTAAGTTATGGAAAAAGAAGGAATGGGGAGTGTATTGTATTTTTTGAAAGGTAAAAATAGGGTGGTGTTATTTAAGCGTTTAGCGGTTAAGTTATAATATTATAGAGGAGTTAAGAAGGATTTGTTAAATGGTTTGTACGAAGTTATTTAAAAAGTTTGAAATAAAGTGCAGGACGATGTAATAGAGGTTATTATATAAGGGATAAGTGATTTTAAAATTGAATAAACAACGGCCTAAAGGTTGCAAAAGATTTCAATGATTGTTAATATTCAATAAATTTTATTTGAAAAAAAGGAATATTATAAAATGGAAGTAAACTACGGCAAAATTAAATATTGTTTTTTGTTTAAGTATTTGTAGTATTTTGATTAGTGTATAAATAAAAATATAAAACTATAAAACTTTTATGGATTTCGGAGTAGATACTATGATTTTTAAAAATATATTGGTTTTAAGTTAATTTATAAAAAAAAATTTGAAAATAATTATATTTATATAGGGCCGCCTAATCCAAATAATAAGAATAATATTTCGGTATAATTTGTTTTTAAAAAGTTACAATGATTTTAAATTTTAATGAGATTTTAAAAAGAGGGATATAATATTTTTATAGTTGTAATAAATAAAGTATTTAAAGTCGTTAGAAAATTATTAAAAAAAGCAAATTTCGATTGTAATTTTATTATTACTGAAAATAACTGTATTTATGCCTATAAAACTTTTAATAAACCTGATTTTGAAATTGATACAAGTGTTTATTAGTATATTAACAGCGAAGTTTAATTATTATAAGAGGAAATAATTTAATTTAAATATGCAGCAATAAAATTAATTAATGCTAAAATAGGATTAAATAAATTATAATAAATGAAGCTTTATCTTATAAAAAGTAAGATTATTTAAAAGCGGATTTAGAAAAAAAGAACGATATAGGAGAAAGTTTAAAAGTAAAAAGGCTATATATAATAAAAGGCTTTAGTAATAAAATATATTTTTTTCCAAAAAGATTTTGTTGATTTTGGCTTAAGTATTTAATTTCGAATGGTTAGCTTAGAATTAATGGCAGTTAATAAAAATTATAATAAGAAATTAATGATTTTAAGTGGTTTTTGCAAAATGGCATAAAGTTTAATAAAGTCGTTAATAAAAAGGCTAGGATTTATGTAAAAATTTGTTTAAAAGCGAATTTTTTAAAATGCAAATAATAAAAAAATGATTTTTAAGAATAAATTTATTTTTTTTGGAATTGTTAATTTTAATTGCTTAAGATTTAAGTTTGATATAATTGATTGTTAGATAAAAAAAAGTATAGTGAATATTTTTGTTAATAAAGTAAAAATTAAATAAAAGGAGTTTAATATAGTTAAAATAAATTTTCTTAAAATTTTCTATAAAGGGTTTAAAGAGTATATAAATGTAATCAGTTAAGAAATTATTAATTTGAATGTTAAAAATAGTGAATAATATAACTTTATATAGAATAAGCCAATAGAAATTTAGATTAAAATTTATTTAAAAGAAAGAATAATGGAAAAAATTAATTGCTTTTTTGAATTTTGCATAGTAGAAATTAATTTTATTGGGATTTATAAAGGGTATTTAGGTTATTATTTTTTTAGTTTAAAGGTTTTGGTTATTATTTTTGGGAATAGTAAGAAGGTATATATTGATACTAAGGTTATTTTTGATATTAGAACTAAAGTTAGTGTTATTTTAATATAATTAATTGTGGAAGCATAATTTATAGTTATTTATTTTTTGAGTATATATATGATAATATTTATAGAAAAGCATTAAAAATTTATAAAATATACGGACAATGTTTTTTTAATAGTTGGAAATATTATTATTTAAATTAGATTTTATATTATAAATATTAGTAATAATTTAAATAAAAGATTTTTATTTGGAATATTATTTATTAAATAAAATTAAGTTAGCTTTTGATACCTAGTAGATAAAGCGGATAAACTAGTATTTGGAGTTATTTGTTATTTTGAAACTGGTAAAGTTATGTAGTTTCTAGCAAATAAAGCTAATATTAATTATTAAAGGAGGATATAAAAAGCAATTGGGTTTATAATATCTTTTGGCAATAATTACAATTATGATTTTGAAAGTTCGGAAAATTAAAAATGGGTATTATATATAATATAATTGTTTAACATTAGTTTAAGCCTATGGATGGAATTTAAGTTTTTGATTATTTTTATTGTTTTGAATATTATTTTGTTTTTATTATAGAAAAGGAGTTTATTAATTTGTTTATTAAAGCGGAACATGTATAAAATAGGTTTAATTTTTTATATAATATAAATGTTTTTATTAATGTTTTTTTATATAATGAAGTTAAAGAAGAATTAAAGGAAAAGCAGTTAAATAAAGGATTTGGGGATAAGTTATAGTTTTTTTAGAAAAGGGATAAATACTTGTATTTGTAGTGGAATATTTAAAATTTGTAAAATTCGGTATAGGCGAGTAAGTTTAAGTATAAGATGGTTAATTTATTTAAGGGTTTAAAGAAAAGAAAGGCTTTGGTTTTGCATATTATACCATAGATTCTGTTTATTTTAATATTAAAGTAGCTATTTGCTTTAGGTTATAAATTATTTTTTTATTATTTGATAAAAAAGGAAAAGATTTGTAGCATTGTTTTTGAATATTTTATAATAGCAGTAAAATTAATAAAAACATAAATGCTATAATTTTTTCCTTATAGGAAAAAAAGGGTAAAAAGCGAATATAGTATTTTTAAAGTTAAAGTTAATATTTTATATAAAACAATTAATAAAAAAATATACCCGGTCGACAAAGGTTTTGGGGATAAAAGCAAATCCGAAGAAAAATTAGAATAATATAAATTATTAAAAAGCAAAAATTATTTATAAAAATATATTAGGAAGTATAAAGATTATATTTTTTTATAGTTTTTAAGGATTTTAAAAGGATTTTGATTTATATTTAAATATATAAATACTTTTAAAGTAGGCAATAGTTTTATTTCCAACGAATGGGAATTCTTTTTTGAAGTGTTATTGGCATAAAAAAAAAGCCTAATATTTGATTAAATGGAATATGGCATTATTTATGAGAATGTTTTATTGCCAATTAAGATTAAAACTATTAAATATAAGGTATAGTAAGCTAAGAGCTATATTTATCTAAGATTATTAATGTTTATAGTTTGGAAAATAATAAATAAACGTTTTAAAAGAGAAATATTGGAGTTTAGCAAAGGATTATATTGGAATTTTTGGTTTTTTGTTGCAAAGAAAAAAATTAGAAAATATTAATTTATTAATTCGGCTATGAATTTAAATAAAATAATAATTAAAGATATAAATTTGCTATTATTGGTAGATGAATATTTAAAAAAGTTTGCGAAATATACTATTATATTAGTGGTTAATATATTTTTTGAATATAATAAGTTTATATTATATTTTAATAATAGAAATATAATAGCTTTTTATATGCCTTAAATTGGATTATTAAGAAATATTTGATTATTTTAAGGAACAATAAATTTAATTATTTAATTTATATGAATAATAAATTTTATTTTAAGGAACATTATGCTTAAAATTATTATATTTTATATAAATAATATAGAAATTAAAGGCCTATATATAAACTATAATAAAAAAAAGATTTTTTTTAGAATTCAATGTTATGTATATAAGTATTTATAAAATTTTAATATTACTATAGATCAAATAAAAAAAATTAGCAATTTAGTTTATATATATTTTTAGTTTTGTTTTAATAAATTTAATTTAGTTGGATTTATTTATAATTCGAAAGAAAAAGAATCTTTGGCGGAGAAGATTATAAAAATTATAATATATAATAAAAAAGAATTAAGAGGTATTATGGATTTACGAAGCTTTATTGGAATATATATGTATTTTTGTATTTGGATTAATAAGTTTGGATTTATTGCGGAGTTTTTGTATAAGTTGTTGAAGAAAGGAGTAGAATGGGATTGGAAGCTAATAGTATATAAAGTAGCTATGGAAAGGTTTGCTATTGCACTTATATTAGAACCTATTTTGATTTGAATTGATTATTTTAATGGATATAAAGAAATATTTATTCTAGTGGATATAAGTATTAAAAAATGGGGAGGATATTTTGGCCAGTGAAATAAAAGGATTAATAAGATTTTATTTGCAAGATATAAGAATGGATTTTGGAGTTATACTAAGAAAATATATAATATTATAAAATGGAAAATCTAAGGTATTTTAAAAATATTTAAAAAATTATAATTATAACTGGTAGGAATATATTTTATGTTTTTTATTAATATAAATATATTAATAGTTTAATTATGCTAAATGGCTATAGATTATTCTAATACATTAATTATATATTGATTAATATAACTAAAGTTATTTGACTTTAAAGTCCGCTATATTAAAAAAAAGAAATATATAATAATAAATATTTTTTTAAAATTACTTTTTAAATAAAAAAATAAAAAAAAATTAAAAGATATTAATAAAATAATCCTAATAAAATTAGAAATATTAAAGATTACACCGGTGGAAATTAACAAAGAAAAAGAAATATTTTTAAAATTTTTGGATTTTTATAAAGTTATAATAAAAAAATAAATAAAAAAAAACTAATAAAAAATTTTAAAAGAAATGATAAAACAAAACCATTAACTAAATAAATAAAAAAAAAATGGTTTTATTTTAGAAAAAAGTTTTAACAACAAAAATAAAAAAAATTATTTTATATTAAAATTAAAATATAAAACTTAATATTACTAAATTACTAAATTTTAGGTTATATTAAAAAAGCCGAAAAAAATAATTACCAAAAAGTTTTTATTATTTAAAAAAAAAGTATTTTATTATAGGATTTTTGTTTGGAAATTATAAAAATTATTTGGAAAAAAAATTTTAGTTAAATTTATAGTTAACCGAAACCAAATAAAATAAAAAATTATAAGAAATATATATAATTTAATGAAATATAAGGAAAAAAAAAGTATTTTTTATAAAATTAATTATTAATATTATTAAAAAGAATACTATAGAAAAATAAAGAATTTTATATATAGTTGTCCGGAATGTTAAAAAAAAGTAGTTAATTATTAAAAAAAAGTATTGGTTTTATTTTAATTTAATAGACTAATGGAAAAATAGAATTTTAATATTATTTATTTTATTATTTATTAAGGAAAGAAATATTTAGCTATTGCCAGAAATGATTTTAGTAGATAAATAGAAGTAAAAACACTAGGAAAAGCCATTACAAAAAATCTAAAGAATTTTATTTAGAAAAATATTATTTGTTAATATAGAGTTTTTTGGCAAATATTATTTGATGGAGGAAAGAAGTTTAAAGGTAAAGTAATTCAATTATTAAATAAAAAAAGCATTAAAAAAATATAGATTTTATTTTATAATAAATATATAGCTGAAATAATTAAATATAGCCATCGACCGATTAAGAATACTTTGTTAAAAATAGAAAAACTATAGTTTAATAATTTTAATATAATGTTTTTTGCGGATTGAATTTTAATTTATGAATTTATAAAATATATTTTTTTTTATATAATATATAATTAAGAAGTCATATTATTAGTTAAAATAAAGTAGCTAATGTAAAAGTTAATTTTCATTAAGGAAATAATAGACTAAACTAAATTAATTGAATTTCAAATAAAATAAATTTAATAATAAAATAAAGATAAATATAAGGCTTAGTTTTGTAAAATTCAAAGGAAATAAAAAGAAAAAGAAGTTTTTAATGCATAATATAATATATACCGGAGATTTTTTAGAATTAATAATATTATATTGAGGTATGATTTTTTTAAAGAAATTAATATGTTATAAAAAAGATTTTTAAATTTTAAATAATTTGGGCTATATAAGATTTAGGAAATAAATACAGAAAAAAATTATTATAAATTAAAAGAATTTAAATTAAATAAAATAAAATTAGCAGGAATATACTTTGGGAATTTCTTTAAATTATTTGTTTAATATAATAATTATTTTTATTTGTTTAATAATAATAATAATAATAGAAATATTATAATTAATAATAAATAAAAATAATAAAATGGTGGCTTAGAGGAATTTAAAATTAAAGAATAAGAGTAATTTAATTATTAATTATATTAATATGGTATAATAATAAAAGTTTTTATTCTTAAACTAGAGGTATAAATAATAATTAATATTTAGAAGAAGGAATACGGATGTTCTAGGAAGAATTTTATGTTTTAAAAGCTTAGTATAAAGTATAGGAAATTATAGTATATAATTTATATTAAAAAAAGTATTGTTAATTACCTAATGTCCAAGGCTATTGATAACTAAGTACACTTATATGCAATTAAAAACCAAAAGGGTTTTTAATTTTTAAAAATTAGGAGCCTATAATGTTTTTAAATAGTTAAATTAATATAAATATAATTTAAAAACAATAGCTATGAATAAAAATAATAAATTACTGTTAATAAATATCAAATATAAATATTGCAAAAGCTTAAAATCCAAAAGGCCGAAAAATCCTTGTTTTTTGATTTTCCTAATGTTTATAAAAAATAATAAGATTTTTATTAGAGTAAATTTTAATTTATAGAAAAAATAATAAAATTCTAATGTTTATAAACTAATGCCTATATATTTAAATTAAGGTTTATTAAATTTTAATAAATTTTTTATTTTATATTTTATTATTTAAATAATAAGATTTAAATAAAAATAAGAAGATACTTAAAATAAAATTTGGAATTTAATATAGCAATTAATTTATATTATTTTTATTTAATTATAATAAAATTTATAAAATATTATAATAATATAATATACCAAAGTAAATATTTTAATTAATAATAAAAAACAAGATATTTTCGGGGGCAAGTATGCCAGCTAGCAAAAATAAAAAAAAAATATATTATTTTTTCTGTTTTTAAGTTTTTTATATTATTAACAGTGGTATTAATTTAATTAAAAAATTAATAATTAGAAAGAAGCTATTTTTTTAAATAAGTAATTTAATTTAATTTAAAATATTTAATACAAATAATAAATTTAAATTTATTTAAATTTTTTTATAATAGTATTTACTTATTTTTAGTTTTATTATATAATTATAAAACTTTATTAATTGCTGTTAAAAATTAATAAAAATATTAAAGATTAAAAGATTATTAAGTTATTAAAAATTACTAATATTATTATAGGAATTATATAAAGTTAATATAAATAATTAAAAGTATTTTTAATAAATTGGCAAATTTAATATTAAGGAATATTGGTTTTATAGTGTATATTGGCTTTTAACGGTATATATATAATAAAAATAGAATATTAATATTAAATAAAAGAAAGTATTTATTTGAAGATAATGCATTTTATATAATTATATAATAGAAATATTTATGTTATAAATACAGGTAATTTTAGAATATTTTCTTTAAAGTTTGTTAAAAGGAAAAAAAAAAGAGAAAAAAGTATGAACCTTATGCGGTATTATAGTGCATTAAACTTTTTGCTTTTTTGAATTAATAGTAAAATTAGCGGATTTATATTTAAATATTTATTTAAATTAAAGGGAAAAAGAAAAAAAAAAAAACTAAAATATATTACTTATAAAGTTTTATTAAAAAGCCGCAGCTTACTTGGTGAAAAGAATACTGTGGAAGTTGGTGCTTGTGGGTGTTGCTGCTGGTGCCGAAATAGGAAGGAGTTCTTGGGAAAGAAGAAGTTAGCGAGGATTTGCCTTTAAACTGGAAGGTAAAGACTTAGCCTTGGTTGGCCATAAAAGGCAAAGCTTATTTATAGTTCTTTAAGATTAAGGCGCCAATAATGTTTTTATATTTTTATAATTATTATTATATAAATTTCTATTAATTTATAATTATTATACTTAAAAATTACTATTAATAATATATTTAATTTTTTAATTTTGTATATTATGCTTTGAAATTTAAAAAATAAGAGGGAAGTAATTGTTGAAAAGTTAATATTATATAATGAAAAGTTATGATTTTTTATGAAAGCTATTGATGATATAAATTTAAGTAAATGTATAATTAATAGTGAGTAATAATTTATAGTGTATTTAAATTCTTAGGTTTGAATTTTTAATTAAAGCGGTTAATATATTAAAACTAATATAGTTAAGTTTATAGAGTAGTATATGAATTTAATAGTAAAAAAATTATAGATAATTTTTAAAATAGGAGTAACCTATGAATTATATGGGGAGTTTATTGAAAAAATAATATAGTAATATTATATATATTTAAATAAGTTAAGTAGCGAATGTAATTTATTATTTTTATTAAGTTTTAAGTTTTGCTTTTGAAGTTAAATTGATTTATTAACGGTAATATTAAGGTATTTATTGGAATGGATTTTATTTATAGAGAAGTTTTGAGTTTTTTGTTGAAGTTATAAGTGATGTTAATGATTTTAAGAAAGTGGTAGTGAAGTTAAAGAGGAAAAGCTTAAAAAAAGAGATAATAAATTTATTTGGTAAATAATAATTTCTAAAAATAATTTTAATTTATTAATAGCAATAATGATAAAAGTTTGGAATATGATTTTTTTTTGGTGAAGATAAAGTTTATAATGGGTTAAAATGCTAAAGAAAGTTTAAAAATGAAATAAGGAAATTGGTAAATATTGTAAAATGGTGAATTTTGTTATTGATAAAAAAGGTATAAAGTAAATAAATGATAGTGATATTAAGATTAATTTGGATATTATGGGAGTTATTTGTAATAATTTGAAAATAAGAAAAAAAGTAGGAAGCCTTATATAGGTAAAAAGGAGAGTTTTTGAGAGTATTATGAGAAAATGATGGTATTGTTAGAGTTAAAAATGGGAAGATTGCGAAATAGCTGGAAGTGGTTTTTATAAAAATTAGTATTTATATATAAATACTATTAATATTAGGAGTAAATAATGTTAACTTTATGAAAATAATAGATTTGAAATTATTTTAAAGTAATTTTAAGCTTTTGAATAGAATTATATTTAGGGATAAATGTTTAGTTTAAAAAGGAGATAGATGTAATAGAATGAATTGATTTATATGTAATTAAAATATATAATTATCCTAGTTTTATATAAGCTGCGAATAGCTTTATTTTTTTAATAATATAAACGAGATTATATTTAATATTTAGCTCCTTAATTGAGCTTTGAATAATGCTGCCTATATGCCAGATCCTATTAGGGGATTACCTCTTTTTTTGGCCTTGCACAATAAACACTAGTCCTTTAAAAAAATCACTTTCAGCTACTTTGCAATTTTCTTATAATACTTTTAAAATCTTTCTTTTTTGCCTATATAAAACTTTTTTTTAATTTAAATTATTAAA